>CM068590.1:18444773-18702273 GCA_035048485.1 Pteria penguin
AATGCTGCTTGCAGGGTGATTAGTCCAGTTGACAGATCTAATTATGATTGAGAAAGAAAAACCCTAGATATCTTCGTCAATTATATGTAAAAAATGTCCACTAGCTAAGTGTATTGTTTTACCTTTTATCAAAACTTGCGTGTATTCTACCACTTATTTCTTGAATACACTAGAGAAGAGATGTAATGGATGGCCCAAAAGATTGTGAACAACAAACTGCCCTAATAGCTGTTAATAGATGTTTTACCAACTAGACACGGTATAAAGACCTTCATGGCAAATATGCTTCTTTTTGCTGTGATTTTCATTATGAAGTTAATGCTTGCCTTGTGATGTCACAGTACAATGATGCCAATATTACGGCAGAACAACTCCAGTCTGCCATATATTGAGGTATTAAATTTACCAGAAAAAGGTATATTATCCCCCTCCCTTTGAAATTAAGGACTATTAACAATCATAAGGGTTTTAGAAATTAGAATACTGCAAGGGGCAGTTGTCTACATGCAGAGTCTTTTTCATCATAATATAACTTGATTAAAAAGCTGACTTTTCAAAGAGTTAATCAAATCTTAACAAAACTAGAGCTGTCTGTAGAGTAGGACTTATACCCCCTGCCCCAGCTTATAGTCAAACGTGGAGGTCAAGGTCACAGGGTGAAAAATGTTGGTGCCAACAAAAAAGGTTTTTGATTGATTGATTTTTGTTTAACGTCATACCACGAATATTTCACATATATGGTGACAGCATCTGCCTGATGCGGGGCATACAGATTTTGACCTTTGCAACAGACCCACCTGAAGCAGTGAGGGATCTTTAACATGCCATGCATACCACGACATGGGACCTTGGTTTTTACTGTCTCATCTGAAAGACAGAACACCGGCATGACCAGAGCGAGACTCAAACCGATAAGGAGGCGAGCGCAATACCATTAGGCTACGCCGGCCTTCAACAGAAAGGTCTTGCCACGAGGAATACACATGTAATATGAAAGCCCCATCTCATCTGGTTCAAAAGTCATGGCTAAGGTTAAACTTTTCTAAAAGTAGGTCAAATGTGGAGGTCAAGATCACTGTGTGAAAATTGTTGGTGCCGACAGAAAGGTCTTGCTACAGGGAATGCACATGTGTAATATAAAAGCCCAATCTCTTACGGTTCAAAAATTATGGCCAAGACTAAGTTTTTCTAGACAGACAGATTCCTATATACACCCAAACAAGTTTCAAAGCCCTATCCTTCTTGGTTCAAATTTTGTAGCTAATGTTAAAGATAAAAAGTAGGTCAAACTCAAAGGTCAAGGTCACAAGATCAGAGATCATGGTCTTAAATGAAGTGGTGTTCCACAAGGTATCCATGTGTGAAATTTCAAAGCTCTAGCCCTCTTGGTTCCAAAGTTATAGCCAAGGTTGAAGTTTCTGAAAAGTAGGTCAAACTGCAAGGTCAAAAGTCTTGATCCCAAAGGAAATGGCCTTTCACAATCTATGTGTAAAGTTTCAAATCCTTATCTCTTTTGGTTCAAAAGTTATAGCTAAGTTTAGGTTTTGAAAAGTAGGTCAAAATCTAAGTTCAAGGTTAGAAGGTCATAGATCATGATCCATAATAAAAGGGTCTTCCACAAGGTATCCATGTGTGAAATTTCAAAGCCAAACCTCTCTTGGTTCAAAAGTTGTAGCCAAGGTTAAAGTTTTTGAAAAAAAGATAAAACTTTAAGGTCAAGTTCAAAGGTCATGGTCCCAAATAAAAAGGCCTTAAACAAAGTATTTATGTGTGAAGTGTTTCAAAGCCCTACACCTCTTTGTTCCAAACCTATAGCCAAAGTAAAATTGTCTGAAAAGTATGTCAAACTCCTAGGTCAAGGTCACAAAGTCAAACGTTATATTCCAAATGAAAGCTCCTTCCACAATGAATCCATGTGTGAAGTTTCAAGGCTCTATCTCTCTTGGTTCAAAAGTTATAGTCTATGGACGCCGACAACGATGACGTCCCGGCGAGCTAAAAAGGGGGGGAAAAAGATTGAAACACAGACTAAAGAGGTTCATAACTTTTTATTTCTGTGTTGTAATATGACTGGAATATTTTTGAGTGATGAGAATGATTAAAATCCACAAAAGGCTGACAAATCAGATTTCATTCAGTTTAGATGAACCCAGGAAGCGTGAATCAGGTTCACAATGAATTTGACTAACAATGTGGAGAAAACTGTTTGAACATTTCTCATGTATATATTATAGTTTGTTGTTATGATGTGTCTTTTTCCAAATTGGCTCACAGTGCAGGAGGTCAGGTCTCGTCTCGTGCTTGGGTCTGACATACCTGGCTAGGTTTATACTGTCTCTTCCAACAGTCAGGACACCGATTCACCCACAACGGGAGTCGAACCCAGGACCTCTCAGTCACAAGATGAGCACTTCATTCACGGAGTCACATCGGCTTTAATATAATCATAATAATAATGTAATAATAATATATGATAATATTTTATAGTTTTATAATGTAATAATAATGCTATAGTCATATAATATAATAATAAATAATAACGTTATAATCATATAATAGTAACAATGGTGTAGAGATAAAAAAATACTTCTACATAGGCTTAAAATTACATGATAACATATGAATCAAAATATAAACAATAGATAATATTGATAAGCGATATGAATCACTATTAAGATGCATATCTAAAGACATAAATTTCACTTTGGGGAAATGATTGAACTTTTACTTATAAAACACTGTTAATATACAACTTTGTTTCTTATTTTTCACTTAAACTCATATTCACAATGTGTATCATTAATAGATAGTTTCACCAAGTTTGAATTTATTGGATTTACATCCCATGATTGGTCATATTTGGGGTCAAACAGGAGATTTTTTTTTCATAGTACTACCCATTTTAAAACCTTTGTTTGAAGAGGGTTTACATAATTTTGCACCAAATCTAACAGTTTCGAAATAAATTATATTTTAATATTTATTGGTTTGTAAAACATTTATATTTTCAAAGATGATTTAAAAGAAATTTAGTTTGCATTTTTGTTGATTAAAGCACAAAAATTCATAATTTGACCCACAATGGGTGATAAGTCCTGTGAAGTTCGCACACTGAAAAAAATTACAAATAAAGGAAGATAACCAGTTGTGGAGAAGGACGATAGAGCTATAAACTCTATTGTGTACATGTTTCTAGTTATACCCCCGCAAACGAGGTTAAGAGGGTATATAGAAATTAACCAGTCTGTCCAATTACATGTAAATTGCTCTGAAAGCAGATTTTTCTTACAGAATAAGCTAAAGGTCTTCATATTTCACACACACATTCATCGTAACAAGTACTACATTTCGATGTCAGGAGAATTGATCTAGGGATCTTGATCTTTTTTCTTGTATTAATAATTTGGCTGATAAATTCTGCAAGCAGATTTCTCTTACAGTATAAATGATAGAGCTTTCATATTTCACAAATTCATCATAACAAGTACTACATTTTGACACCAAGACATTTGACCGGATGACCTTGGACTATGGCCTTGTAATAATATTTTAGTTAAGTTTTATAAGTAGATTTCTCTTACAGTATAAGCTATAGGTCTTCATATTTCATACACACACACAATTTCACCATAACAAAGTACTACATTTCGATATTAAGACATTAGACCTAGTGCCCTCTAACGTTTGTATTAACAATTTGGTTAATATGTTCTGGTAAGTAGATTTCTCTTACAGATTAAAAGATAGGGGTTTCATATTTCACACATTCATCATAAAAAATATTATATTTTGAAATAAAGACATTTGATCTAGTGACCTTCATCTTTTTTCTTGTATTGATAGTTTGGTTAATAAGTTCTGAAAGCAGATTTTTCTTACAGTATAAATGATAGGGCTTTTATATTTCACACATTCACCATAACAAGTACAGCAGTTTGATCCCAAAACATTTGACGTAGTGATCTTGAACTTTAATCTTATAATAATAATTTGGTTAAGAAGGACTTCGATATCGTTTCATTGATAATGCCTCTTGAACAGTAAGGGTAAGGGTTTCAATATACAGTACAAATGTATATCATGACCTTGACATGAACTCATTGTTTGTTTGAGTACTCCCTTCCCCCTCCACAGTCATTATTGGTAATTAATCAATACCCTCTCTCCCGAATTTAATTTATTTAGTAAAATGTATTTATAGATAAGCAAAAAATTACAGTTCTACATTAAATCAAATTTGCTGATATTGCATGCAGAGGTACCAGGAAATACCGGGATTCGGCATTTCATTCATATCCTGTTCTTAAGAACAAATATAATAAAAATATCTGATCAATCCTTATTTTTGAGTTTGATGTTTCATACTAAAGCACACATTATCATTAAATGCATTCTCATTAATATAAAAGTAATTGCTAAGGTATCAAGAAGTCAGACAGAAATATCCAAAAATACAAAACGTACTGTGAAAAGAGGTCAATCACAGAAACCTGTAGAAGACAGCGGTGGGATGAGGTGACATGGAGGAGTAAGCATCTCGAATGAAATTAATAAAATTCGAAGATGACATTATTTTATTCAGTCGGTATACCTGACAGTCTGTTTACCCGACTGACAACAAATAAAGATACAGAGTACTACTTCATTCTTATAGGTCAGTGTTACAAATTTCATTTTCGATCAGATGAATATAATCAGCGTTTGCTTTTCTAGTGATGACCGTGTAACCATCAGAAATTGTACTGATAAGGGTTTTATGTGGCATAGCACCGGTACTCTTTCTTTTTAGAGATGGGGTAGGTAGGAGATTGCCGTCCTTGTCCATTTGTGGTCTGGCACGCCCAGTCGGTAATGTATAATGATGATTGCCGATAGTGAATGGAGTATTTCTGCTACTATTTTCTTCATTCAAGCGTGCACTTTGATCGATGTTTGATTGAAGAGTTAGAATTGTGTAACCGTGTTCATCTTCCTCGAGTCGGTAAACCACTTCTAAATAGTTGTTTTTCACTTTGTGCAGTTGGCATCGGCTTCAATAAGCAAAGAAATAATGTTATGAACTACATGTATACACAATGATATTATGTGATCGCTTTGCATGTATATTATGGAATACGTATTTTGCAAAATGCTAAAAATACATTTTTGTTAATATTTAAGAAATAATGACGTCCTAGTCATTATCTAATGTCCAGTAACAGCCCTGAGTCGCATTTACTAATCAAATTGATAATTTGATTGGTTAATGCGACGAGGGGCGGTTACTGGACATTAGATAACGACTAGGACGTCATTATTTTTTTCTGACATGAACTGTAGAAACAAGTAAGAAAATAAGTACTTCAACAACAACAAATTTAGGTCATATACGCTTTATCCATTTTGCATGTACTTTATGTGTATAGAAAGTGGATGCAGACGACAGTTTTGTGTATTGAAAGTGGATGTTACCTAAAAATCCATAATTTGATTTTCAGAAAACCTAAATAGCATGACCTAAATCGGTTTTCTGGAAATTGCTTTTATTCACATTGTCAAAATCAATAACACCGATGAGTGGGGGCGGGGCTTTTAAACTCATGACTGCTTAGTAGGCGTGGTGATTCTGACTGTGAATATATCGGAGAATAAAGCGCGGTGAAACTCTATGGGACATGTAGAGGAAAATTCTCAAGTCATGTTAGAATTTTACATAACATTAAAATTATTGCCATGAAATTATAATCAGAAACGTATAAGCAACCACATTAATTGATGATCTACATTTCACATTTCTATATACCGATATGTGTATTGAAGTTTCAACTAAATGCTTAATAAAAGATATTTAGTTATTCGCTATTATTTCATATCTTCAGGGTATGAATATTTGATTCTGGATGGGATAGGGAATACAAATTTAGCCTAATTATATGTATGTATTTTGAAACCATTTGAGGACATTATTGATTATGATGGTGCTCTACAGTCAGATTTTACCGCTGTCTAATCCAAGATCGTGTATATAACCGAAAGGGATAAAGTAGTAGTTAAACAAAACACAACGAGTCCGATGATAGTTTTGCCATAAAGTGTATGCCAGATTGTATTTGATCATTTATATAGATGTATCAGCGAGTCAAAAGAAATACCCGAGTACTCATATATTATTAATTTTTTGTGCGACTTTTTCCAGTTCAGGACATATTTAACTGTATGTCACATTTTGCTATATATAATTAAATACGTACCTCTTGATGAGTGCAATAATCAGCGCAATCACTATGACGAAGAAGACACCACCAAGGCTGCTGCTCATGATTTCGCAGGAACTGATGCCAGAAGCGGACGTTGCTGTCAAAGTGCCAGTGACAAGTTAAAAAGCAAAATAAGAAGATGCATGCCGTCGAAGAAAGACTTACACACTTTGATATTAATAAACCATTGGAAATCAGTGGTGACGCCAATATATGGGAGGAGAGGGCGTCTCCTGTTTGGCTAGTGCCATCAGCTTGTGAAAATATACCGGCAGAACATTTCTTGCATATTTACACATGACCAGTGAAATAAAGCAAAATATATATTTTATTGGACTATACGAACATGTATATTAAACACAAAATTACATCACAAAAATGTTTGAATTTAAGGTTAAAAGGTTAAGGTTAAATAATCTGTAAATAATCCTCTATTCAGAGAATAAGGATTAACAGATAACTCAAGCTGAGAGGTCGTTATGTTTGCAAGCTGATGGTACCATAAAATAAAATCTAATCTAAAATCAGAAGTACGAAGCACCACTTGTAAGACAACTGTATTCTGTCATTCAGAAATAAAGGTAAGGTTCCTGATATATAAAATTAACAGATAACTGAAGCTGAGAGGTCGTTATGTTAGTAAACAGATGGAATAAAATCTACTCATCAGAAATATGAAGCTTCAAGTGTTAATTGTGGTCTGTCTAACCGAAATCATGCCAAGGTCCCTGATATATAAAGTTTGGAACATTTGCAACGGGTTTAGAGTTCTAGCAGGAGACGTTCATTCCTTTCAGATAGCACTGTACAAGCCTGGTTGTTAAATTCGACAAGTGGCATTCTCACCAGATAGTGTAATCCCATTTAGGATTCGCAATCGTTCTCTCTGAAACCGTCACCATTTGCTATTTGCTGTGTTGTAAGTGAAGTTTGAATACTGGGCATCGAATTGTGTTTCTCGAATTCATAACTTGATAAGCATACAACCAATTGAATTGATCAATTAATGTTTGATATTAAGAAAGTGTTACTTAAGAAACTACAATTTTTTTTACAAAGCTCGTTATATTATGAATACCTGGTCTAATAAAAAAGTTAAGGATATGCATGTATATTTCGTGATAAGTTAATTCCCGTTCGGGTATGTTTATAAGGTCATATCCAATATGATGTCAAATAATTTCTATGAAAGCGTCATTTTTGTCCTTTGGTTCCCCGTAGTTTTATTTCGGTTTCCATAGAGATGGTTTACGTCACAGCTTTCTACATCAGATACTTATTCAAAAGGTGGATAACTCTGTAATTTGAGTTAAAAAATTATACATTACTTTGTATTTTTCCGGGTTTTAAATTCCTCATCTGAGGTGCAGTATATATGTTACTAAGTAATAGCTAATTTACTAATGAATGTAATTTCTGGAGGTTATGCGCGATAAAGAAATATGTTATAATAATTGTCAGTTTTCAAAACAACTGTAAACACTTACTAATCCTTGGATCCTGGTTACAAACTGATTGTCAGATGTCAGTAATTGTCTATTCACTAATGTTGTTTTGAATGCCAACCTCACATGCAACCAGTCACACCCGCATATACACAATCATTTTGCAAAGTATCACGATAATAATATCACAATCTTATTTTATATTGTTTTAAATCTTGTCACACCAATGTTATTTTTATGACCTCTCAGCCTGAGTAACTTGTTGAACCTTGGTATCGATATGGAGGATTATTTATGACATTTAAATGCGTGTTCCTTGATCGCATTGCTTTTGTGGAATGTGGGTGAATGGTTCCGTAAAAGTGTTAATCATACCAATTGAATGATGATTGCTATGTCAATTGAACGTCGATACTACAATTGCATTACAATAGAATGTTTTTGTGATGCCTTATTATGAGCTTGTTCTTGCTTTTCTCATACAGCTGAGCTGAGTCAGAAGTCTCTGTTCTTTTCTCTTACTAAGGTGACGGCATTTTTGTAATTTTTTCCACAAATATATACGGAAATGTTACGGAAATACATATATATATATATATGCCATAGACCCGCCTGGGACAGGGAGGAATCCACGTCTTCCGTAACACTTTGACCTCGATTTTTTTCACATCCGAAAGACAAACAGAAGTGGTATTCAAACCCAAGACTTTTCAATCACAGATAGATCTACACCAGCTTTATCATAAATATACATATATATGAAGTTAAGAAAAAACCTGTATTTAGAAAATAAAAAATGTTTCTGCTCCTTAAAAACGCCAAAATATTTCATACTCCTAATAACTCCTTATTTATCTTTTCCACTTACTGACTTCAGGTGGTTTTGCGGGTGCTGGTGCCGGTTTTGCAACTTTTCTTATTGGCAACAAGGTCAAAACTGTGGAAGGCGATGAAAAACCTTCTGTAAGTAGATACGACAGATTTATTGATGTACGTTTAAATTCTATATAATTACACTACAAAAGCATCCCCGGGTTACTTTTAATGTTCTTCATTCTGCCGTAAGGGAATACGTATGACAAAAGTGTATTATACAAATTAACAATACATTAAAGAATGTAAAATACGGAAGTAACAAAAGAGTACATTGTCGATAACTATATATTATATTATATTATATTATATTATATTGTATTATATTATATTATATTATATTATATTATATTATATTATATTATATTATATTATATTATAAAGGAAAGGTAAGAGGACTGACACATCTGTATGGACAAAAGTCGGCACAGATAAGCATAATGTATATATTGTAATGCAAAGGTTTAAATGTTGCTATTTTCGACCAAATCCCTCAAGGAGAAGACCCAGGGCAGGATGACATAGCCCATATAGTGTACCCTCATTTGACGAACTTCTTCTCCAGACTGGTTGCATAGATCATCAAATTGAATGCATGAGTGATTTAAAAGGGCATGTTAGAAAGCGATGTTTTTTTTTAGTTCTAATCTGAAATCATATCTTTGACATTTTTTTTGTTTTCGGTTCTTAGTTTTGTTTCTCTTAGCATTCTTGGTGATCATTTTATTGTGTTGTGTTTGTTTTTGACGTCAATTTGGACTGGACTTAGTCAGTATCTCAGTTTTGTGTCATTTTATTTTAATTTATTCAGTAAAGAGAAGCTAGGAAATACTTATTTGCTAATGCTAATTTGAAAATATAGATTTCAGGGTTTATTTGAAAATGTCACGAAAAAACATTATGATTTGTGAAATTTTTTATATGATTTTTTCCTATTTGTAATATGGGCTAGGTCTTGCATGCTGAAGTTTAGCAGTTGAAATCCGCTACTGGAGGCAAAAATGTTACATAATTTCAGTTTACACCAAAACAAGTTTTTAAAAAGTTTTTTGAAAAACCAAATTAGAAAAGATACCAATCCGATTTCCCCAACCCAAAGTAAAACAGTATGACAATATATATACATCCTCGTGAATTTATCTCTAAGTTTGCCATTTCTGGCATGCTGACGGGAAGCGGTGCAAACAATTCCTAAAGGCAAAAATTCATTTTACCCCACAACAAAGTTTAAATGTTTTGCAGCACCTAAAATATAAAGTACGTTATTTAAAGAAATGGAAAATTATGACTTTATCAGGCTTCGTTATTGTCATATATTTTTGTGTCATTGTCTTAATCTATTCACCTAGAGAAACATGATTTCAACATTTTGTCAGTGGTCAAAACCAATAAGCAACGGGATATATTATCTGAAAATTTCATCACAGAATCATTTGTTTCTGAATGAATAAATTTATGCTCACGCGAAAGATATAGGTCCATTTGGTCCATTAAGTTTCATAATATACATGTATTCGTATTTTATATTTTACCATAATATATAAAATTCGTGATGATTAAATGTAAATTACGATGTGAAATTAAATATTCGAACGAACAAGGACCTCCATCGAGAGCAATGTAAAGATGATGGATAAATCCAAACCACAAATCCAAAAATCATGAAACCATAGGACATACAAAATCAGTGAAAATGAAAAACAAATGGAAAATAACAAAATATGTCTACTTGAAGAGCATATGTGAACCCCTGTGATGGAGTGAGATCAGGTGCCCGGGGAGAGTGAGCATCTCCTGCTTGCTAGCAACACCCGTCACATATACCCAGTAGAAAGAGTCAAATCGTGTGAATTCCATATGTATTTATATATGGAGAAGTCGAAGTAGGTAACCTTCTAGTATAGAAGGTGTCAAAGCTAGACAATAAATGACGGAGAAAAGATGTAAAAATATTAAACAAACTGCATCAGAAAACTACTTACTGATGCATTGGAACTGATTTTTAATTGAACAGTTTGTAAATGAAAGTTTTGAATCAGCCTGCCGGAAACCGCACATTTTTTCAGAATTTCCTGAAAAAAAGAACTCGTATACATTGTAAAAATTACTGTTTGATTTCAGTCATATTTTGATATCAATTCAGGATAGTATATCAGTATTAATAATGATTCAGTGACACTAAATGCATAAAATGCATTAAATGTTTCAATACATGAATGAAAGTTTTCCTCTGTCGATATAATTAAGGAATCATTTATACACTAGTGCTTTCAATACATGCCATCTTCTTTCGTAATTTGAAATAAAATGCGCACCAATGAAAGTAATAACGATTTTATTTGAATGAAAAAGTAAAACAAAACATGTGTTTATGATCTCAAGTTTGAGAAGTCTTGGGGCATATTGGGCAGGGGCATTTCATTTGAACTGTAATACTTGATAATATATTGGGCAGAAGTACTGTAGCTGTAACATTATGTTACAGACTCTTGGTGGTACATTGGACTGAATCACTGCGCTGGCACTGTAGTATTATGTTACGGACTCTTGGTGGCACATTGGGCTGAACACTGCGCTGGCACTGTAGTATTATGTTATGGACTTTTGGTGACACATTGGGTTGCAGAACTGCACTGGCACTATAGTATCATGTTACAGACTCTTGGTGGCAAATTGGACAAAAGTACTGCGGTGGCACTGTAATATTTTGTGACGGACTCTGGGTGGCATATAGGCTAAACACTGCACTGGCACTGTAGTATCTTGTTGGCACATTGGATTGGAGCATTGTGCTGGCACTGTAGGATGATGTTACAGACCCTTGGTGGCGTATTAGACTGAAACCTGCACTTTAGTATTATGTTATGCACTCCTGGTGGTATATTGGGTTGGAGCACTGCACTGGCACTACAGTCGTTACAGACTCTTGGTGGCATATTGAGCAGAAATACTGCACTGGGACTGTTGTATTACGTTATAGACTCTTGGTGACACATTTGGCTGTGCATTGAATTGATGAACAGTAGTATTATGTTACGGACTCTTGTTGGCACACGGGATTGAAGCATTGCGCTGGCACAATAGTCGTATGTTGCGGACTCTTGGTGTATATGTTTTGAAGCACTGCACTGGCACTGTGGTATTATGCTGCGGATCCTTGGTGACACATTGGGTTGAAGCACTGCACTGACATTGTAGTATTTTGTTACGGAATCTTAGTGCATATTTGGTTGAAATACTGTACTGTTACTGAAGTATTATGTTACGGATTTTGGAAGCATATCGGGTTGAAGCACTGCACTGGCAATGTAGTATTATGTTACGAGCGTTTGGTGGTGCATTGGGTTGAAACTTACAATGCAGTATTTTGTTAGCGAATCTTGGTGGCATATTAAACTAAATACATTCTGTCTTGCCCGTGATCAAATTCTCTTTTGGAAGAAATACTGCAGCTTTACTGTAAGAAATCTGCAGAATTCTAAACACTCTTGTTCCATGGTTGCCACCATTTAAGTCAAATAGTCCAGGTGAAACGATGATGATAATGATGATGATGATGATGATGATGATGATGATGGTGATGATGACAATGATAATGATAAATACGACGGCGCCGACGACGACGACGACGACAACGATGATGATGATGATGATGATGATGATAAATGTATATACATTTAAAGTTACTTACTTTGAGGGAAAAATTCATTGATTATGTATGCGACATTTTCTCGAATTCTTTTTTCAAGAAGTAAAATGTTCAAGTCTTTAGAAGTAACATTACCGGGAGTACAGATGGAATTGGTATTGTTTGAAACATAAGCTGAAATAAAGAGAAATACAAATACATAATCAACCACATAAGAACTGGGGTATAATAACACTGAATAGAGAGTGTCACGACCACAAAGCATTAGAACCGGGGTATAATAACACTGAATAGAGAGTGTCACGACCACAAAGCATTAGAACTGGGGTATAATAACACTGAATATAGAGTGTCACGACCACAAAGCATTAGAACTGGGGCATAATAACACTGAATAGAGAGTGTCACGACCACAAGGCATAAGTACAGGGGTATTATAACACTGAATAGAGAGTGTCACGACCACAAAGCATTAAAACAGGGGTATATTAACACTGAATAGAGAGTGTCACGACCACAAAGCATTAGAAATGGGGTATAATGACACTGTATAGAGAGTGTCACGACCACAAAGCATAAGAACTGGTGTATAATAACACTGTATAGAGAGTGTCACGTCCACAAAGCATTAGAACTGGGGTATAATAACACTGAATAGAGAGTGTCACGACCAAAAAGCATTAGAACCGGGGTATAATAACAGTGAATAGAGAGTGTCACGACCACAAAGCATTAGAAATGGGGTATAATAACACTCAATAGAGTGTCACGACCACAAAGCATAAGTACAGGGGTATTATAACACTGAATAGAAAATGTCACAACCACAAAGCATTAAAACAGGGGTATATTAACACTGAATAGAGAGTGTCACGACCACAAAACATCAGAAGAGGGGTATAAAAACACTGAATAGAGAATGTCACGACCACAAAGCATAAGTACAGGGGTATTATAACACTGAATAGAGAGTGTCACGACCACAAAGCATTAGAAATGGGGTATAATGACACTGTATAGAGAGTGTCACGACCACAAAGCATAGAACTGGTGTATAATAACACTGTATAGAGAGTGTCACGACCACAAAACATAACTGAATAGAGAGTTACACGACCACAAAGCAATAAAACATGGGTATATTAACACTGAATAGAGAGTGTCACGACCACAAAGCATTAGAACTGGGGTATATTAACACTGAATAGAGAGTGTCACGACCACAAAACATCAGAACGGGGGTATAATACCAGTGAATAGAGAGTGTCACGACCACATAACAGTAGAACAGGGGTATAATAACACTGAATAGAGAGAGTCACGACTACAAAGCATAAGAACAGGGGTATAATACCACTGAATAGAGAGGGTCACGACCACAAAACATCAGAACAGAGGTATACTAACACTGAATAGAGAATGTCACGACCACAAAGCATCAGAACAGGGGTATAATAACACTGTATATAAAGTGTCACGACCACAAAGCATTAGAACAGGGGTATAATAACACTGAATAGAGTGTCACGACCACAAAGCATAAGTACAGGGGTATTATAACACTGTATAGAAAATGTCACAACCACAAACATTAAAACAGGGGTATATTAACACTGAATAGAGAGTGTCACGACCACAAAACATCAGAAGAGGGGTATAAAAACACTGAATAGACAATGTCACGACCACAAAGCATAAGTACAGGGGTATTATAACACTGAATAGAGAGTGTCACGACCACAATGCATTAAAACTGGGGTATATCAACACTGAATAGAGAGCGTCACGACCACAAAGCATTAAAACAGGGGTATATTAACACTGAATAGAGAGTGTCACAACCACAAAGCATTAAAACAGGGATATATTAACACTGAATAGAGAGCGTCACGACCATAAAGCATTAAAACAGGGGTATGTTAACACTGAATAGAGTGTCACGACCACAAAGCATTAATACAGGGGTATATTAACACTAAATAGATAATGTCACGACCACAAAGCATTAAAACTGGGGTATAATAACACTGAATAGAGAGTGTCACGACCACAAAGCATTAGAACCGGGGTATAATAACACTGAATAGAGAGTGTCACGACCACAAAGCATTAAAAGAGGAGTATAGTAACACTGAATAGAGAGTGTCACGGCCACAAAGCATTAGAAGTGAGGTATAGTAACACTGAATGATAGTGTCACGACCACAAAGCATCAGAATAGGGATAGGGGTATAATAACAGTGAATAGAGAGTGTCACGGCCACAAAACATCAGTACACGTGGGGGGGGGGTGTGGTTAGTAATAATAAAACACTGAATAGAGAGTGTCACGACCATAAAACATCAAAACAGTGCAGGTATAATAACACTGTATAGAAAGTGTCACGACCACAAAGCATTAGAACTGGGGTATAATAACAGTGAATAGAGAGTGTCTCGTCCACAAAGCATAAGAACTGGGGTATAATAACAGTGAATAGAGAGTGTCTCGTCCACAAAGCATAAGAACTGGGGTATAATAACAGTGAATAGAGAGTGTCTCGTCCACACATCAAAACAGAGGTATAATAACACTCTATGGAGAGTGTCACACAACATAATAAACAGGATTATAATAACTCTGTATAGAAAGTGTCACAATCAAACACCATTAGAACAGGGGTAAAATAACACTGTATGGAGAGTGTCACAACCATATAACATCAGGACAGGGATATAATAACACTGTAAAGAAAGTGTCACAGGCACGAAACATCAGAACAGGGTTATAATAACACTGAATAGAGAGTGTCACGACCACAAAGCATTAGAACTGGGGTATAATAACACTGAACAGAGTGTCAGGACCACAAAACATCAGTACAGGGGCATAACTCTGCATAGAACGTGTCACAAGCACACACTATCTGAAAAAGGGTAAAATAACACTGTATGGAGTGTCACAACCATATCAATACAGTGGGTATGATATTAGGACTGTATAGAAGAAAGTGTCACAAAACACATCTTGATAACAAGGGGTATGACATCATTGTATGGAATGTTCCACATACATCATAAGAGTAATTCTTTAGGGACAGGCTTGGTGTAGTTGTTAGGCGCTTGGTTTGGTTCTATTGAGTCATTACGGTTAAGAGGTTGGTTACCTCCTGCCTTCATGTCGCGATATAACTGAAATATTGTTGAAAGCGACGCAAAACACCATTCAATCAAGCAACCAACCAACATAAGAGTAATTTAAACAATAAATGATATATCATATTTTTCAGTCGATATTGGACTGTGATTAAACATCACCAATACAAGAAATCATGCAATAATCTCCTTACTTCAAGCTCAGTTAATACTAAATAGAAGAAACTTACTATCGTTAGAAGCATTTCTGCAAATTCTGTCTAGCGGCTTATCGGTAACTCGTCTTTCGATGTTGATATACACATTTTTACAGTCATCTGAAACATTAATATATAATAAATTTTATCAAAATCACTTGGCATGCGCTAAGCCTATGGTTATTTCATTCATTTATATCATAAATGTTTCTTATGCATATCCTTTTTCTCTTCAATTTGTACAGATTTTAGTAAATCATCACTTATTGCTAATAGATATACAAACCGACAGAAATGTAACAAAGAGCTTAACGATATATCAAAAGAAAATTTAAAGTAGCAATTGACATATACACATTGCAAAGTATGGAGAGTTAAATTATAAAATTTCAATGAAATATAAGCATGTCTTAAATCTGTTTGATGAACGATGTTAGTGTATATATAAATATTCAGTAAAATGTCATATAACTGGTCAAATTTGTCATAGCAGTCATCTAAATGAATGAGGAAAGAGAAGACATCAAACAAAGCTGTATGACACAAATCACCAAGGACATGCACAAAAAACATGATAATAGTAGAATATACACAGACGAAGGACATTACAAAAATATTCGATTGTGCTGCAGTTATGATACCGACTTAGGACGGTCAATTGAAGTAACAAACGTCACTCAGTTGGTGTGGTTAACCGGTTTACGGGCGCCCATCTTCCCTCTCACCGCAAAAGTAACACAATCAAAGGACACACATTTAAAAATTTATAAATAATCCTGTATACAGAGTACAACGATCAACATTTTTTCCTAAAAAAGAGGCCATGAAAATATATTACACAAGAAATGTTTATAGAATAATATGTTGCTATCAAAAATACTTCTTATATGAATGATTCAACAAATGAACCAACTTCTTATATAAATGATTTATATGTCTGTATTTGAAATTTCTGTACAGATTTAACCCAAACTGAGAGGTAAACTATTTTACGTTAACACTTTCCCGTTTCTCTGTTGCCTGGTATGGTCACCACTGAAATTATTCTTCATTGTTCATGTATATAGAATTAATTTTCTATACATACAGATATGTTGAATCATAAAATTTTCAGTTTATCAATTCAAAGAAACCTACCGGTACAGTCACTTGGGTCTGTATATCTTTTAATGTTGATCCAAGTTTCTTTCTGATAAACAGGATAAGTAATTCCTGCAGGGTCTATCACCAATGACTGTCGATCTTTGCAATACGTTACGGCTTCTTCAAATCCCAGCATGGGTTGTGCATTATCTAATCAATGTGAATGTGAAAACTTAAGGTTTTTCCCCACATTGAGGATATTACATTATACGTTTTTATGCAGTATGTCAGTTTATTAATAATGTAATCACGTTAAGTGAGAAGAGGGGGTCCAAGAAATGAGATGTCGTATATTGATTGTACTGATTGCATTATTCAGATAAGTTTCTCTATCTCCATATTCAGGCATTCATAGCGGATGGGTTGACCAAACTGGAGACTCCAATTCTGTCTAAGCAGCGGATATTACCTCTGATTTTTAGAGGCAAAAGAATAACCAGTCCGATGAATAACCAGTCTTATGTGTTCCACAATGACATAATACCAATTATGTAGCATTTTATGTAATGTTTTTATTCCATATTTATTGCAGATTTCGTAAAAGGTTTTAAACGAAGAAGTAGATTTGAGAGTTGTTATACTATTCGGATATGGTAATGCATTAAAACATTAATGTTTTCATTTGGCATCCATGGCAGGTAATCATTTACTCCTTCGGGGCATATGGTCTCACCTCGTGGGTTTTCTCCAGGTACTCAGGTTTCCTCCCACCCAAACGACACTCTTACGCCAAGATCCGTGCCAACGAGCAAGATTTATATAAGTTGTTAACTTGTTTCTTAATCGTTGTAAAATAAATAAAGTTTTGTCTTTGGTACTTTATCTAGCAAAACATCATATTATACATATTGTATTTGCACACACAGTAGATGTCACAAAACAAACCGGTATTAGCTATCACAAAACATTTCATTAAACATCAATGTTGTTGCCGACTTAGGGCGGTAAACCAACACACAGTAAATCGATATGGTAAAGGGATGTAAAGCCGTGCGTTCTCATTTACCGTGTAAAGGAATAATATGCAAGAACGCGATTACAGATTGACTGTTTTGACTCGTGCTTTTATACACACCATTTTGTTTTGTTCTCCAGTGGCGCAGAAAATCTGCCTAAGTTTAGAACAATTTGGTAGGTGACTAAAATACAGAAAATGAACGGAATAAGTATTTGTGATCTGCGTATCGGAATTAATCAGTAAACGTCTTACATAACAAGGCAAAGAGAGATATTACTTAATATGAGTTAATAAAATTCAGAAAAAAGGCCTGGATTCAAAATAATGATTAAAATTCATTACATAGCAGGAAATATGTGAAGCTTGTGATATGATAACGAAGAATATAATTTCAACAATTAAGTCCAAGAAAGGTGTTTCCTTATCAGAAGTATCGGCTTTGTTCAATTAAAGTTCAAATGAAGAAATGTCAATAATATAGTTTTGAAACTCAGGGTTATCGATTACTAAAATATCATCAAGATATCTTATTGTTTACTTGAGAAAAACGCATACCTGTAACTGTAGTCTGAAGTACAGGAGTATGAAACAGACTCTCTATTGAAACACCAGAGTATGAGAAAAACAGCAAATTGGTTTTGCTTAAGTCATGAGGTAGAAAGGTATTTAGTGTAGAAAAGTCAAAAGTGGAAATTTAATTAGCTTCCAAATTTTAAAACGGAATTTTTCCATGCTTCCGCCATTTTGTATGATCGACCTAAAGTAATTGACGTTACTTTTGATCGATCAAAAGTAATTGGCATTTCTTTTGTTAAAAACGGCATTACGATATTTGATAAGATAATTTTTAACTGCGATAGGAGCGGAAGTAATATATTTCGAAAACACAGTAGTAGAGCAATGACGACTAGAATTTGGTATGAAACGTGATTTATGTAGACATTTGTGTAATTTAGGCAGTCAATACATGGTTGGAAGATCATTTTATTATTCTTAAATTGAAGTCGCACATAGCTCTACAATGGTCAGGTAGGATAGTGTCCTTCAACAATGGGGTTTCAATATACTTACTAGTAAAGTTCGAATCAGTTTTAAGAACTCTAGTAAAGTGTTGTCTTTAAACAATGAAAATATCATTAGCTGCTTTATAAGAGACCAACTGAAAACCAACTGACATTTAAAAGAGTATCGGCATACAACCAAAAAGGGTTTTTCAACAGAGCCCACCAGAAAGTACTTGCTATTTTGTAAATCGAAGTGCGCTGAAAAAAAGCTCGGTATTGGGATTCAACTCAAGAAGATCAGGTTCTACAATGGTATCAGAGTCCTGTTTTCGTTTTTGAAACGACATCTCTTGACAATTTTTGATCTCGAGGAAGGGAAATTATTTACCTCCGATTCGATTTACCTTCGGTTTGTAACACTAATCATGGTAAAAATAGACTGATGATTTTTTTTCGGTTCAAACTATTAAATAGTGTCAGTGCAAATAGTTTGAATACGATTTATAAAATCTACTAAATGTTTACTAAAGTTTATGGTGTTCAAAATCTTGGACCAAAAGCATATCTGTAATTCTAAACAGCTAAAACATTCCTGACCATATGTCAAGATATAATTCATATCTCTTGTGCCATGGTAAGTAATTAATTAAGTATTTGATTAATAAACAATACAAAATAATATTATTAAAAAATGGATAGATCAATAAAATAAACAAATTAGTTAATAAATAATTGTTCAAATTATGGAAATTAATAAAGTCATCAATAAACGAAAGGTCATTATTGTTGAATATTTGAATATTTAGGAAACAGAAAGATTTTGAAATATTCCAAATAAGTAAGAAAGAAATACCGAGGGGTTAACTGCGTCGTGAAATTCATGGAATAAAAGGAAAATAACATGTAAAATGCTATGTTCCGACAAAGTCTAAACCCAACTAAATTGAGTAGAGACCGGGTACCCTGGAAGAGTAAACGTACCCTGCTTGACCGCAACACCAGTCGCTAAAGTCATGCAACAACTATTAGTGCACATGAGCACATGTTGGATACTGGAAAATAGTTCAAATAATCCCACCTTAGGTATGGAATGCTGTTGAACTGAAATCCTGGTGCTGGAAATGCACGTAAACAAATATATATATATATATATATATATATATATATATATATATATATATATATATATATATATATATATATATATATATATATATATATATATATATATATATATATATATATATATATATATATATATATATATATATATATATATATATATATATGTATATAATGTCATATTAAGAATATAAATTTACCTTTTTCAATTATTATGCTGGCCAATACACAGAGAAAATACGGTACTAAAGTCATCCTAATGAATAAATTTGTCTCATACAAAACTTTAGCTCAGTGGTTTAAATATTGATAAAGGTTGCTGTATGAAGCGGAAGCGGATCCCCTGAACAAGATATATTTTCCGTTTCACATCACTTAACATTAGGGAAGTAAATAAATCGATTTTAAAGGAAAGTTTAGTTAAAAGTAAAGTGCTACGATACCGAGCGGTCAATAAGAACATCCATTATACTAGACAATAGAGAGATATAGGTTATCGCGTATCCCTGGAAGAACCATAGGTGCCACTTAGGAATTTGCATCCCCTGCTGACCGGTCACATCACGTGATGCCATAAGATTACTTGAGCTAGTATACCCCGTAGTCACATGAGGTGGTAACGGTATGACCGTAGTCATAAGCGGTAAAAGTCATGATAGGTAGAAATATGTGGTCTTGTTTTATCAATCGAATTCAAAAATTTTCAAGATGGCAGGCATATTCGATTAACAATAAAACATTAATACCAGAATTAAATTGTTGCACCATACTGGCATACATGTAAGTGTGTTTGGTGTCATGGAAGGTCTTTCCTATAGTTTCATCAAAACAGCTACTCAAATACGGAAGGACATTAAACAAGATGGTTAGAACGGCAGTCACTTTAAAAGATACTAAGCTATTTATTATAAACAACGTGTTGATTAGTTATAACAAACTCACATAACATTCCAGTGTTAATAGGTCTTGAACCACTGAAAACATATGATAGACAAGGTGTTGGGGAGTGGTGAACGTCTCCTGCTATGCACTTGTCGTGATAGCCTATTAATTTTTTTGTCTCTCATAATGTTTGAGGTATAGGAACTAATGGTATTCAGATAGAAAATAAGTATTCTGATTTAATTGAACAACATCGGTGTAAAATATTAACGTTTCTTTCTTTATCAAGGTAGCTGATTTTTTAAAAATTGATACCCCATGGCTAAAGCGCCTTATTTTTAGGCATATTATATTACCCATTGGAGAAGAAACTGAGAAAATGGAAAGCATTGTGTAATTTGTTTATTCGGCCAATGTGTGTGTGTTTCATTTTTAAAATATACAAATTTTCAAGTGTTGTCTACTTTAAATGAGTGTATTTAGAATTGATAACAGTGCACAGAATTACCTCAAAATAATTTATGATATTATCTTTGAACACATCAATAAAGACTTGCATAACAGAGCAATTCTGATCGTATATAACTCTTTACATAATATGAGAACAAAAATATTATACCTGTCCCGTGATTGAATGTTTTGTCAAAATTTGGAGTTGTAAGATTAAGATACAAATTTTGATTTCTAAAATAGATTATATCCAATATGTCTGACTTGTTTACATAACAGTCAGTGCAAGTTTGATCCATTGACACATTTGCTTTGCTTTAAACCGACTTCTTCATTTAGTAGCTTAACCAATGAACAAGAAATTTTTTTATTTCTTGCATTACTTGAAGAGAAAACAAAAGAAATCTGACCATATTGTATGACACAAATAACCAAGGACATGCACACAAAACATGATAAAAGTAAAATAAACACAGAAAACATCATAAAAAATATCATTGAAGTGCAAATTGATTAAGCTTAAGTGTGTACTCTTTCATACAATATCACGGTTAAACTGCTCACATATTTCTGGAGGATAAATAAGGCAATGTCTATATTTACATCTTAAAATCGTTTTGTATGTCAATATTATCTGTTCATTCCGTACTGCTCTACAATGTATGTATTGATGTTCTTACACAGCGAATATGTGACTGATAAGAAAAAAAAAGAATATATGCTTCCGTATAAAGATTTCAATACATTCGTCACTTCTGATACACTTACATTAGAGAATTATAAGACAAAGAAAAAAATCACGAGTTAGTTTTGTACCACCATCTTATTTGCATTAGTTTAATTGCAGGAATATTCAACTTGTATGGTAAGAGCAACCACAACTAATGGTATCGCGCTGGACTCTTGATCGGGAGGCCGGGGTTCGATTCTCGCTCTGGTCATGCCGGTATCCTGTCTTTCGGATGAGAGAGTGAAAACCGAGGCCCCGTGTCATGGTATGCATGGCACGTTAAAGATCACTCACTGCTTCGGGTGGGTTCGTTGCAAAGGTCAAAACTTGTATGCCCCGCATCAGACAGATGCCGTCACCATATACGTGAAATATCAAGGATCATAGGAAAACAAACGACTAAAAAGTAAGATTTGACTTAGAAACTGAAGATAAATCCCGAGGGGTATCACTCATTCAAGTCACTTGTCATCATCTCAGCGTTTGTGAATGAACCCCATCTAGAACTGACTTCCGTGACATGTGATATCAGATTTTCGTTTTACTGTCTTATCCAAATTTAAAGACACCAATGAGTTAAGAAGAACTTTCCTATTGTAAAAAGGTTATCATAACCTCTAATCTGAACTTGGCCGGCTCTACTATCGCATGTTAGTATTACGACTGTATTTTACGACTGTATGACGTTGAAGAAAACCATAGAAACATAACATAACATACAGCAAAACAATATAATTCAGCACTGTATATATATATTAATGTGAACAAACACTGTGTAGAAAGTGTCACAGCCACACAGTATCAGGAAAAAGGGTATAATAACCCTCCGCGGGGAACTTTTTTACGAGCTTCACACTGCAAAGGGAATAAGTGTGACGTTCATGTGAAATACGAAAATAACTGGTGTCACATGACTATGGCACTAACAACAATGTACCACAGTGGACATTCACTAACCTCTGAAATTCAGAGGTGAGACCAGATGCCCGGGAGGAGTGAGCGTCTCCTGTTTGGCTAGCCACACCCGCCGAGAATGCCCTGACATACAGCGAAACAATATAATTCAATTTAATAGAACAATTCCTGTTTAATGACATTGTTTGGCAATTTCATTTCAATATTTATGCATTATTAGGCCTCTTTTAATTTTGTTAGCGAATAATTATAATTAAGTATGGACAGATTTCCATTAATTATTAATAAAACTGTTTGCCTAAGTCGGCCACGGTTAAAGTTTATTAATAGTTTTACATGTGCTACGAGCAATTTTAGGTGAAAGAGCAACCATTTTCATAATGTACAATGATATAGAATGGTGCCACATAATAAAGTATGGCCGCTTTATAAGCCGTTTGGCAAATCATTAAAATACATGTCATGAGCAAATATTATAATAACAATTATATTTCACGTAGTCTACAGTTCCACGATTACGTAGAGTTCTCCAGTCTAGTCATTGGTATTTCTACAGATACCCAAGGGTTTTTACCCCTGAACATTGGGACACGACATCAGATAAGTGTCTTCCCTTAGTCAAGTCTGGGTCCAATCCTCTGATTGTGGTAATGGAAAAATCTGTCCTCAAACACTTAAGAATGGCCGCCAGATAAGGAAAACTGATTCTGCTGTGGAGTTAAACATTATAAAATCGAAACAAGCTTACCATCCCTCACCTCTACATTTACTAGATGTGGGCTTATCCCGAAAATCTCCTCATTATTGTCAGCATAGCAGAAAAATGAATAAATACAAACTTAATACAAAGTGTTTATTAAAATGCACGTGTTAATAAGATAGAATTGTTCAGTCAGTTCGTTTCAAATTCATTAACATTGGTTTTAGAGGTGTGTACTGCAGAGTTCAAGAAGACAATGCTCGAAACATCCGACCTTAATCCTTTTTTGATATTGAGGCTTCTGACTACGACAAACATTATCATTAAATAATCAATTACAAGCGCATTACTGTCAAAGGTTTTCGTGATATGTTTGATGTGCTTGATCTTGGAAAGTTTGTGACGACTTTTCTTATATAGTCGGGTAACATGCTTTCTATTCTGTTCTAAAACCATGAAAGTAAAGTATCAGATAACTGGTGGCCGTTAAACAGGAAAAACAAACAATACAAAACAAAATCGGGAAATTTCACAGAACTTTGGAAAAAGAGGTATTTCATTCATTCACTATACAACAAATGTAAAATACGAAAATAACTGGTGTCACATGACTATGGCATTAACAACAATGTACCACAGTGGATATTCACGGAGCTTTGACATTCAGAGGTGAGACCAGGTGCCCGGGAGGAGTGAACGTCTCTTGTTTCGCTCACCACACCAGCCTTGCATGTCTTTGGATACAGACGAAACAAATATAATTCTGCACTGTATACATACATGAATGAGAACAAAAACTTAGCCAAACGCTCCGCGGGGAACTTTTGATGACTGACTCCATTATAACTAAATTATGGTTTGCTAAAGAACGATTGACTCCATTATAACTCATTGTAATAGATTTCATTTTCGACCAGATGGATATAGTCAGCATTTGTCCCTCCGATGCTTGTTGTGTGACCATTCGAGATGGTACTGTGAAGGGTTTCGCCCGGTACATCATTAACACCATCTCCTGTTTGAGATGGAGTAGGTACAAGATTGCCGTCCTTTTCGATCTGTGGTCTGGTGCACCCAGTTGGGAATGTATAATGGTGACTGCCGAGAGTAGATGGAGTAGGTACCAGATAACCGTCCTTGTCGACATGTGACCTTGTGCGCCCATTCGATAATGTGTAATGATGAATACCTTCAGTGGATGGAGTATGCCCGCTGCTATTTCTTTGATTTATGTATGCATTGTGGTCATGGTTGATGTTTGATTGATAAGCTGGGACTGCATAACCGTGTTCATCTTCGTGAAGTCGGTGAACCACGTCCAAATAACTGCTTTTCATTTTGTGCAGTTGGTTTCTGCTACAATAATAAAAATATTATATTATGAACACAATAGTATAAGGCTATGAACACAATAGTATAATGTTTGGAACACAATAGTAAAATGTTAGGAACACAATATAATATTATGATCACAATAGCATAATGTTATGAACATAACAGTATGTTATGAACGCAATAGTATAATGTTAGTAACACAACAGTAAAATGTAATGAACACAATAATATCATGCAAAACTATGAATAAGAATCCAACGGAATGGATATTTAGACTGCAATAGCAATGGTTGGTTATTGTTAACTATTGATATTGGCATATACAATAAAACAGTACAATCAATTTCTCATGCTTGACAAGAAACCCGATGTGATCGAAATCCACAATACCATAGTCAAATAAATCACAAAAATATTGAATTGTAATACAGTTGTAGTTCCAACTTAGTATGGTCAATTGAAGCAACACCGTCCCTTAATTGGTGTAGTTAACCCGTTTACAGGCCCAAAAATCCAACCCACCACAAAAGCATTACAATCCAACAACATATCTAAAAATTACAATCTACCTCATGGTGAACAAGGACTAAAAAGTAACTATAAAAGAGAGGTTATAAGAATATAAACACAAATATTAGTATAGAATGCATCTTTCGTATAAAATGTATAATGACATTAACATGAGCCACCCAAGTTCTTACTGTCGAAAAGCGAGTTAAGGCCTGTCATGAGCTTCCCCTCCCTTCACTGTCAGAACTAAAACACTGTAGAAAGTATAGCCGCACTTATCAGTAAATCTGCAGCAAAATTAATATTAATAATACGTAGTTTGCTAGAAAGACAGTTGAACATAAACTATTACATACATTAGGGATGCAGGGTTTATACTACGTATTGTTCGAATGTGTCTGATAAACAGTATTCTTCAATATTAACACCCTTTCTATCAAACTGCCTGACTTTATTCTGGAAGCCACAGGGACCGAGTGTGCAACTGTTTTGATGTCGGATTAATCCATATTCTTAAATATATATACAGGTACCTTATGATGAGTGCAACAGTCATTGTAATCACTACGACGACAAGAACACCACCAAGACTGCTGCTCACGACTACACAGGAACTTGTACCCATACTGGATACTGGTGAAGATTCATCTATGGTAAAGATATAAAAAGACGATAATAACGGAAAGTGTATTACTCTGGGACTCACACAAACGTATATCTATAGACTCAGGGATGTGACACTTGATAGCCAGAAGGAGTGACCGTCTTTTGTTCTGGTTGCCACACTTGCCATGAATGCCAAGAATACACAAACGAACCCTCTAACACCGTATGAATGAGGTGGTTGTTGATTAAAACTGCATTCAAAATATCAAAGCTTACATAACACCAGAGTAGTATGTATGTTATCATACTGAAGTCAACTCTCCGCAGGGATTTTACGACCTTCTCACTGCAATGGCAGAAAGTGCAATAATAATATAGAATATGTAGAAATGGATGCAGTATCACTATGCTACTCTTTACAAAGGGCATTTATTACTGAAGATTATAATTGGAAAATTATGTAATACGCTATTCAAATGAAGAAATCTTTCTTCAATCCTTTATTTTTATAGCCGCTTGGCGTAGCTACATTTCTTAAAATGTGACTAGAATCCGAAGGGTAATCCCTACAACGAAACCAATTCTCAAGTGTCGACTCAAAACAGTCCATGATAAACTGTTAATGGATGTGGTAATTGCTCATGAAAATTATAACCGCTTGTGTAACAACGATATGACAAAATGTTAGTAACAAATATACAAAAATCTGTATATATTCATACATATAAACTAATATAGTAAAACACGAAGAAGTACCGAAGGGTTAACCATATCTCATAGTCTATGGAGTAAGAGGACAATATCGTGTATAGTGTCATATTCAGACAAACGCGAACCCCAATAAAATCGAGGTGAGACCAGGTGCCCGGGAGGAGTAAGCGTCCCTGGCTGCATGCAACACCCGTCGCAAATGTCCTGTAACAATTTTTCAACTTGAGGAAGTAAATACATAAATATACACATATGAACACATGAAGCAGACAAGAACAGAAAGTCAAATTTTCCTTTTCAAGGCATGGAATGTTGTTTAACTGAATTTCTGGCGTCGGAAAAATTATGACGTTCATGATAATAAATAATGCCATTTCCGTCCCTCCAACATACCAGAATGTTTTGTTATTTCATACCCAATATGAGTTATGACTGCCCGTTTCCACTTACTGATATTCAATGGCGCACTGTTCCGTTTTTTTGGTGATTGGGTTCTTGAAGACAGGAACAAAACCGTAAAAGGTGATACTAATCCTTCTTCTGTAAGTAAAGAGAAGAATTTCATTGTTGTATCACATCACTTCAGTTTCAGGGTAATGCATTTTTCCGGTGTATAGCAATTCTTCTATTTAGTTCGATATAACTAAATCAAGATTTGTAGTTTGTGGGGTGTTAGGTGCCTTCACATCAAGATTTGTAGTCTGTGGGGTGTTAGGTACCTTACATCAAGATTTGTAGTTTGTGGGGTATTAGGTACCTCACATCAAGATTTGTAGTTTGTGGGGTATTAGGTACCTTACATCAAGATTTGTAGTTTGTGGGGTATTAGGTACCTTACATCAAGATTTGTAGTTTGTGGGGTATTAGGTACCTTACAACAAGATTTGTAGTTTGTGGGGTATTAGGTACGTTACATCAAGATTTGTAGTTTGTGGGGTATTAGGTACCTTACAACAAGATTTGTAGTTTGTGGGGTATTAGGTACTTCACATCAAGATTTGTAGTTTGTGGGGTATTAGGTACCTTACATCAAGATTTGTAGTTTGTGGGGTATTAGGTACCTTACAACAAGATTTGTAGTTTGTGGGGTATTAGGTACGTTACATCAAGATTTGTAGTTTGTGGGGTATTAGGTACCTTACAACAAGATTTGTAGTTTGTGGGGTATTAGGTACTTCACATCAAGATTTGTAGTTTGTGGGGTATTAGGTACCTTACATCAAGATTTGTAGTTTGTGGGGTATTAGGTACCTTACATCAAGATTTGTAGTTTGTGGGGTGTTAGGTACCTTACATCAAGATTTGTAGTTTGTGGGGTGTTAGGTACCTTACATCAAGATTTGTAGTTTGTGGGGTATTAGGTACCTTACATCAAGATTTGTAGTTTGTGGGGTATTAGGTACCTTACAACAAGATTTGTAGTTCGTGGGGTATTAGGTACCTTACATCAAGATTTGTAGTTTGTGGGATATTAGGTACCTTACATCAAGATTTGTAGTCTGTGGGGTATTAGGTACCTTACATCAAGATTTGTAGTTTGTGGGGTGTTAGATGACTAACATCAAGATTTGTAGTCTGTGGGGTATTAGGTACCTTACATCAAGATTTGTAGTTTGTGGGGTGTTAGATGACTAACATCAAGATTTGTAGTTTGTGGGGTATTAGGTACCTTACATCAAGATTTGTAGTTTGTGGGGTATTAGGTACCTTACATCAAGATTTGTAGTTTGTGGGGTATTAGGTACCTCACATCAAGATTTGTAGTTTGTGGGGTATTAGGTACCTTACATCAAGATTTGTAGTTTGTGGGGTATTAGGTACCTTACATCAAGATTTGTAGTTTGTGGGGTGTTAGATGACTAACATCAAGATTTGTAGTTTGTGGGGCATTAGGTACTTCACATCAAGATTTGAAACTCCTGTTCGTTTAGATCTACAGAAGAAATTGAGTGGTAAAATGTTCTGTAGACTTAATGTCTTTTGACATTGAATGGTCAATGTATTTCACAATAAACGATCTTCATATTTTACATGATATAAGTGGCGCAAGACCCGACATGTTTTTTGCAAGGGTTTTCATTTTGATGTAAAGAACTAAATAATGACGTCACAAGTTAAGCAATAATTTTAAAATAAAAAAAAAAAAAAAAGAGTTGCATGTCGGGTCTTGGGCCGCTTATATCATGTAAAATATGAAGATCGTCTGTTATTTTCATGTTTTTTCCTGTAACTTGAGATTCTATATTTAGAAAAAGTTTAAGATCGAACCATTGTGATTTTTAATGATCTCTTCCATCATTTTTAGATTAACTTTTACTGAATTAATCATCTAAATATTATTAACGTGCAATGCTAAAATATTAAAGATGAACAAGTCTTTAACAGAATAATTCATGAAAATGACTTATGTTATCTATTTTTCTAGCAGAATGAATGTTCCTTACAGACTGCCGCTCGGTATCCTAGTACTTTACTTACTGACACATTGGAACTGTTTTTCAAGAGAACAGTCGATAAATGTAAACGTTGAATTAGACTGCCTAAAACCACACACCCTTTCATAATCTTCTGAAAAAGGAATAACGTATTACTTTTAGTAAATCATGTATTATTTTAATCACACACTGCAATTAATTCGCTTATGCTATGACTTAAACGGTTTCAATAAGGTTATTTGATACAACAAGGATATTTACAGCCATATTGAATTATTCAAAGCGAAAGAACATGTAAATAGTTTATAAACACATACCTCATACCCTTAAACGAAAATCGATGCACTAGTTCAAATAACCATTGAAAAGAAGAAATATATATATAAATCACAAATCATTTAATTTGCTAAAACAGGCCAGTTATCAACTAACTGCTTCGACGCAGTTATAAAAAGGACCTACCAATTTCAAACAATACTCGATAATTTGAAAAAATGGCAAAAAAAAAAAAAAAATCCGAATTCAAAATTTGTTTGCTTCTTTATTAGAATTTTTAAGAATTATTTATATCAAGTTTATATGGAAGAAATTCATCAGTTTGGTTGGTTGATTGGTGTTTTACGTCGCTTTCAACAACTTTTCAGTTATATCGCAACATGGAAGAAGGAGGTAACCAATATGGTGACCCAATCTAGAAAACGGGGCGCAGCAAGTCAAGCCCTTAACCAATACAGCATGTCTGCCCCAAGAAATTCATTAAAAAACCAAGTACATAGTGATACCAAGAAGTATGACTCCTCTGATATTTGACCTCAAGATGTAAAGCCCATTCAATGATACTCGCCTGAAGGAGAAAAGTCCTTGATTACATATGCGACATTTTCACGAAGTCGTATTCGAGAAAGTAATTCGTTTAAGTTTCTTGATGTTACAGAAGCGAGAGAACAGTTGGATGTAGACGCATAAACTAAAACAAGAGAAAAATGGAATCATTTAATAAATATATGATCGTGTAGATTTATATATGTCAATAATCAGTAACCAGATGTATGTGAAGGGGCATTGACAACTTAAAAATAACATTTGTTTTAGTTGAATATAAATTTTCAGTTCCCTCTCCTTGTACCTAGGCAGTGGATATCTACCACGCTATCATACGCAGAAATGAGTCACAACACCAAGAATATGAGATTATATTTAAACAATGAACGATCAGTGTTGTAGAAGATGTGATTTACATAGAGATAGAAAGGAGCCAGGAGGCCCAAACAAGACTAAATCTAAAAAAAAAAAAAATATTAGGCTATATAATCATCATACAGTAATAACAGTTCAGTTCTTTTCAAGGTATATCAAAGTACAGATGTAGTAGTGGTTGTCATGGGATCACTAATCTTATGGAAAGGGATAAAATATCTGTATAACGTTAGCAATACAAATAAATTGAGCAGAAAATATCCGTTCTTCTTGTTCAATTTTCTAACATCCAGCATGTCAGAACTGTAGATATACGAAATAACCGATGCGATGTCATTTTTGAGAGAAAGGATGTTGGGGAGGGTTGGGGGTTAAACGTGTCATATCTTTGTAATATCTATGCTCGATGGCATGAAGAAGGAGAATTTAGTTTTGATTTTGTTCTCACTTTATTCTTACTTTCTGCAATTAACCACATACCTATAGTATAGGTGTATGCATCAAGGTCAAAGAAAAGTAATTAACGAGAGCCGTGATTGACTGATGTAGTGTAGGGAGAGAGGGACTACTATTTCAATGTATCAGGAGCTTTGTATCATTTTTGGATGAAATTATTTGATCTATCTATAAATAAAGATTGATTCTGCTGTAAAATCATGAATTTTTATCTCATTTCGCTTATGTTAAAATTTTATAACCTAAAAGGGGTGGTTATTTACATTTTAATTTTGGCCAATATTGGGGGGTGACCCCCTTCCAGCATGATTTACTCGAAATTAAGGTGGATAACCTATGGTAAACTGTTAAAATTCTTATAGAAGACGGTCTGACAAACATTTTGATATATGGATTGTATATAGCTAAACTGTAGGATGTTGTGTAAATCTTGCTGAAAGTTTGGTAATTTAAAATGGGACCCTATGGGAAATGGAATTACTATGCTTTGACCTCAACATAATATAAACCGGAAGTAACAATAATTAAACTAAGGTACAAAGAAATACGGATTAGAAATTCTACAAATACGGATTTGAATTTCTCGAGATTCAGCTGTATTGTATACAACATCTTAAAAAACATATTTCCTACGAATACCAAGTAAATACATAAAGAAACAAATAAAAAACAAAAATTAGACAAAGCACGCACAAAACTTTTAAACATATACAGTGATGCTCCGTTTATCCGGACACGTTTGTTCCCGGCCGATTTGTCCGGATAAACGGATTTTCCGGATTACCGGATCATAGTAACAGTACATTAGATGTTAAAGAATCTTATTTCTTGATACAAGAAGGGTGTATACAGTACACGGTAAAACACAAGTCATAATCCTTATATGCGTTTAATTTGTACACGAAGAAATATATATCTATTACGTATTTAATGTATTAACATCTTAAGTAAATTATACACTAATTGCAGCCAAATTTCTGAAACCTGCATGATTTTTCAACTCACTGTCCTCTATTTAAATGTTGACAGCCGCCTTTGTATATACCTCGCGCTTGACTAATTAATTACGTCTATCGCGATTGGAGTGTTTATCTAACGTCCTGCTGTGTCATACAAATTTAGAAATGAAAAGCATTTATGTCCGGAGAAACTTATACAGTGTTCATCTTTTAGATATAAAAAGTTTCTATAACTATAAAACAGAAGAATAACTAAAAGTTAAACTTCTCTACAAAATAATGTAATGAGCACTAAGTAAGGATACGTTATCAATCATCGATCTCGGACAGACAAGTGACGATACCTATAGTTTGGTTACAAGCTAAAGCCACAATATTTAATTAACAATGTAAGATGCGAAGTCGGCAATTTACTTTTATTCATTATCATTCAACTAACAATAATCTTCATTTCTGGCGTGAGCGTGTACTGTCTCATAATAAAGCAATCATCAATGACCGCTAACATGACGTTTGAATACACCACAAGCGGTCAGTTCTTAATTGGATAGGTAATTAACATACCATAGGTAGGTGACCAGGTAAACGCGTCGTTCAACTGTTAAACAAACATTCAGCGCAGAGAAGAGATAAGCAGTGTATTAATTAAACTGCAGTTATTTGCTACTGCTACGTCCGGAAAGCAAAATTTTGTCCGGATTATCGGAGCAGATTTCATGTACTTTTGGAATTCCGTACCCGTATTTCCTTGTCCGGATCCGGAACGCGGATTTCCGGATTATCGGATCAAAATATCATTTGGGAAATCCGTTCCCGCACTTTCTTGTCCGGAAAATGGATTTTCCGGATAAACGGAGCCCGGATTAACGGAGCATCACTGTAACTTGTGGTGTGGCAACTGTATAAAATAAAAGGCTTAACAACTTCTTAATATAACAGAGTAGATAATTTAAGTAAGAAATAACAAACCATATTTGCACTAGCTTCTGTACTTACTTTGCACTTTACATGTAGGGAAGGAACATTGTACAAGTGCATTGGTTTTCTCTTTAGGGAAGTTAGATGTATACTCTAATTGCTGGTGAATGTGGGGAAAAATCAACTTCCTTATACTGGGTAACTATTAAATACTCACTGCGATTATAAGCATCTTTACAAATACTTCTTGACGGTTTATCAATTATCCTCTGCTCGATATTGATACATAAATGTATACAGTCATCTAAAACATTAATACATAAATATATAAATAATGTGTTTAACATGTGCCTCTTGTATGGTTTTTATTTACGCAGATTTGAAACAGAAGTATCATATAGATTAAAAGAGAAGACAATCGGTGTGGATCTTCTGTATGATAAATCTATTAATAGACATTTATGATAAGCAACAACGTACATAATGCAAATATAAGTCACAATATACAATATTAAAGAAACTTACTTGAACAAGTACTTGTGCTTGTGTATCTATCTATGTTGATCCAGGTGTCTTTCTGGTAGACTGGATAAGGAATTCCAGCGTAGTCCATCAACATTGAATGCTGGTTTTTACAATAATTAACAGCTTCATCAAATCCTCTCACTTCCAGCATTGCCTGTGCATGATCTATGTTATATATATTTCAGTACTTAAGTACTTGTTTTAGTTTTACACTTCTTTTTCAGGTTATTATATTTTGCTTTAAACATGCGGTGTTTAAATATTTTGTATTTTTTTTCCGGTATCCATCGCAGGCGATGCGAAACAAACAGGAGATGACACCTCTCGGACACTATCTCATCATGAATTCTTAAGGTCCATGCATCTCTGTCATGCTGCTGCTTTATAAAGTCGATTATACTGACTATTCATTACCGTTTACTACAGTTTTGTAAGTGCCTTAGTATCACCGCATCAGCTACTTTCGCAACTACATGTATTTATATATTGTTTATTAACAATGTTGATATGAGTAATATACTCTAGATACTTACGACATCACATAATACTGAAACTCGGGATGAAAGGAAATCACGAATCATTTAGATAATAGTTTTAAATACTCTTATTCTAAACCAGGTGTTCGTAACAACAAATCATATGTTTTCTTCCTCTTTTTCGTTGTTCTTCCGTTTACAACTTTTATTAATGCCTCTACTTTATTTACATAATTTAACCATTTGACACCAATGTATAATATAATGAAAAAAAAAAGGAAAAAGACCCTTCAGAATTAGAGGTTTTACCGTTGTTACTAATACAATATACAATCGAACTTCGATCACTCGAAATGCACAGGATCGTCAAAATCACTTCGAGTTCCGGTAGGCTCCAGTTTTCGAAGTTTTAGAATGATAATAAAAATATGTCCAAATAAAGGCGAATTCAGGCTTTTCTATTAATTTTTTGACCGTAATTAAGAGAATTATATAACTTTACAAGTATTTATGTCATTTTAATTACATATTTAGATTATATAGTTCAAAATCACAAATGCACGGAAATTCATTCTGTTAATACATATGAAGTATAATAAATATAGAACATTTTGTGCACAAGATGGGCATTTCGACAACTTATATCTCTTTAGTGATGCTCGTGGCCGAATGATTGGAATTCTCATATCACATAATTTGAAAACCAGTGTTGAAACGAAAATGACGGAAAAGTGAACCAAACAATCATTCTAAGGACAGAGCTATGCATGAGGGAGATAATCCTTAGTTTTAGACTGAAAATTTATATATTTCATGTCATTACGAAAACACTGAAAAGTAGACCGTCAGTACAAACGCACTGAAAACTAGATTTATCATTCTAACTTCATTATCAGGGGTAGATTACTTACATTTTCCTATCATAACACTGGATACAACACAAAGACAACTCCACGTCAGGAACATCGTTATAAAGCAACTTCTTCTTATTTCACACTTACTGAAACGTTAAAAATTGCTGGAAAATCAATGATGTCAGAAGCGGAAGCCGATCCTCTTCATAAACATGATCTTATTTCCGATTAGCACTAACTTATATATAAATAAAGAATAAGGAAGTAAATGTATTGTTTTGTCGTCCATCTCCGCTAACTTTAGCACAGTAATTGTGCTAATAATATAATAATACTATTCTTATTTTATGGTAATAAAATTTATCTACACAAAAAAGAAAAAGAGCGGGCTGTAATATAATAACGTGGTCATGAATAATTTTAACTTATGCCAGTCCCTTGTCTATGCATTTATACATGTACGTACTACGTAAGTAGGTACGTACACACTCACGCACATACATATATATGCATACATACATACATAAGAGAGAGAGAGAGAGAGAGAGAGAGAGAGAGGACAATGGGGACAAAACGTAACACATGTTTTTGCTTTTTTAAAACTTTAATCATAGCACACTGACAAAAGCAATCTTAGATTGAACTGAAGTGCATTATCGTACGTAGAATCAGATTTTCCATCCGGTGAATGTCGATTCACTACCATAGATATAGCTGGTAGTGGAACATTGGATCCGTACGACATCTCCTCTATTCAACCACATGACGGCAGACTGCGTACAGAAGTAGTATTGCGAATAGCTTCTGTTTGAAGTACAAGACGTCGATTGATACTTCACTCCATTCCTGACCAGATAAGTGTATGAATTTTGCCCATGGTATGTTTTTAATGACCAAGAGAAGGCATAGAGTCCGGTATATGGGCTTGTGAATTTGTAAGTCTTTGTGTTGAAAGCATTCGCTTGGTTGACCAGTGTTCTGTCAAAGTAGACAGAACTGCTTGTACTATAAGTGTTACTTGACGAGGGATAGGCATGGAATCCTACTCCGTTGCCATGGATACTGCCTGTCGATACAATGAATTAAAATAAAACTACTCAAAAATTTGCTGTTTTCTAATTTACAAAATAGAAAATTGATCAAGCGCAGGTGAGACAGTTATTCTATTAATCCATTGTGGTTGTCATAGCAGTCAACATAAAGAGAAACTAGAATTTTAATATGTCGGTAAGACAAGGTGCCCCCGCTGGCAGCTTAGGTACTTAAATATACTTGCCAGGGAAGTAATATTTGAGCATTCAAAAATTTCCAATGTTCAAAGGCAATTACTCTGTCAAAAATTACCGGAACACACTCAAGTTCGTATTTAAACCGTATTTTCCCTTGATATATTTATATACCCAATATCAATTTAATCCATCAAACCTTTAAATAGAAAATGAGCAGACATTGTCAATTTAAAGAAATTTCCTATTTTCAATGACAATAACTCTGTCAGAAATCACCAGACCACACCCAATTTGATTAAAAGATCTGGCGAAACTCCGTACGGGATCATATTCTGGTGAACTCTGATTTTCAGCCAATCAGTGGATCAGCTACAAATTCCTAGGAATGAATTTAACATCCCCAGCGTGCGTGACTTACAAGGTAGCTTTGAACAGATTTTGTTGCATATTGTGTCAGTTGCATGTGCCTTGCCTATGCAAAAAACGGTTTCGGTGACTGGAACGTCATCACAGTTCACCAGAACATGATGAGTGGAGCTGTCATTTTTAAGAAATTTTCTATGTTCAAGGGCAATAACTCTGTCAGAAATTACCGGAATACGACCATATTCGAACTTGACCTGTATTTTACCTTAATACATCAATTAAATCCATCAAACCTTCAAAGACAAAATGATCGAAAACCGACACTTTAAAGAAATTCTCTATGTTCAAGGGTAATAACTCTGTCAAAAATAACCGGACCACATTCATATTCCAAGTTTACCTGCATCTTCCCTTGACATATCTGCATAACCAATATCAAATCAATCCATCACACCTTTAAAGAGAAAATGATCGGAAAGTGAATGATGACGGAATAGGGTAACACTATATGCCCCCGGCCATATAAGGGCGGGGGCATAAATAGTATTTTCTTTCTTGATATTGTAGTGAGCTTACGAAACTTTATAGTGAATAGTGCCCTTTTGATACAAGATGACGACGTTAGAAAAGAATGCTGTATAATTCAATGAATTACCATTACAGGCTATGACAGCCATCATGGAAATCTTACACAATGAAACTCATCTAGATTTCCCACTCTGTCAGCTAATTCCAAACCATGTTGCAAGGTTTTAGCCTGGTTCATCAGATTTGCCAGTACACTCTTCCCTGATCCTTCATCGCACAGACACAATAGCAGAATCAAGCCTAGTATATACATGTAAAGCTGATGGATAAATCCAAACCACAAGTCCAAAAATCATGAAACCATAGGACATACAAAATCAGTGAAAATGAAAAACAAATGGAAAATAACAAAATATGTCTACTTGAAGAGCATATGTGAACCCCTGTGATGGAGTGAGATCAGGTGCCCGGGGAGAGTGAGCATCTCCTGCTTGCTAGCAACACCCGTCACATATACCCCGTAGAAAGAGTCAAATCGTGTGAATTCCATATGTATCTATATATGGAGAAGTTGAAGTAGGTAACCTTCTAGTATAGAAGGTGTCAAATCTGTGTAAAGTGATCGGAATCGGTCTCAGTCCAGAATATCATTTAAAAGTCTGGATAACGAGATATCATATGGAGTAATAAGAGTCTCGTAACGACCGTAGAACTTCCTCAGTGACGATGCTAGTCTAGCACATATATAACCCTGGTTGAGCAGCTTAACTGAAAGTCGCCTAGCCCTCAGAACAAAGTCATTGTAATTTGAACATGCTCTGGAATAACGTATTAACTGAGATATGAATACGCCGTATGCGGGCGATGATGGAATGTTGCTACTTATGAAAGGAAAGTTTGTGATAGCGAAATTGAAATCGTCACGTTTGTCATAGAGTGAGGTGTTCAATTGACCATTAATGTCGAAAGACAACATAATATCTAAATACGAAGTAGAATTACTAGTTTCTGTGGTTTCTTTGACCTCCAGTTCACTTGGATAGATGATGCTAAGGTAATCCGCGAATGAAGGATTATTAATTGAAAGCAAGTCATCTATATATCTGTAAGTAAAATTGAAGCCAAGAGCCAATTGTTTTTTTCCTTGCGAAAGCAAAGACTGAATGAACTCAGCTTCGTATGAATAAAGGAATATGTCAGCCAGAAGCGGAGCACAGTTAGTGCCCATTGGAATGCCGACAATTTGTTGAAAAACCTTACCTCCAAACACCACAAAAATGTTATCGATAAGAAAGTTCAACATCTGGATGACCGCTGTTTCAGTGTATTTATTTTTGGAATCAGAATTTTCCCTAACAAAGTAAGTTTTATCGTGGCCTATTACTATATATTTGAATTTGCGGCTTCCGTTTTTACTAGTAAATGCATTTTGAATAATTTCCGCTAATCTGTCTTTTAATTTCTGATGAGGGATCGTTGTGTACAGAGTCGAAAAGTCAAAAGACTTGATGGAGTGAATTTTAGTAAAACTTTTTGATTTTAGATGTTCTAACAACTCTTTTGAATTTTTAAGGATCCACATTTGATTAATTCCACTTCTGGAATATACTGTTTCGCAATATCTATGAAGGCCAGATTTAATTTCTGATAATATTTTTGTGAGTAGCATCGATACAGATTTTGTGGAACACTTCGAGGAACCAGCGATAAAGCGTTGTTTGTACGGAGTTTTGTGCATTTTTGGAATACAGTACAAATATGGAAGTTCTAAATTCAATTTATTTGAGTCAATACCAAACGTATTGAGGACAGATTTATGATTCTCGAGTACTTCCGAAACCGAAAAGTTCGTGAGAGTATAAGTAGGATTTCCTGGAGCTGAATTTAATCCTAATTCTTTCACTAGGCTGTCAAAGTAATATTTCTTACAAGTAAATGTATAATTATTAGATGCTTTATCTGCTGGTGTAATGATATAATGTTCTTGGAGGAAGGTAAGTTCTCTGACAACATCAGGATCTTTAAAAATAGATTCGAATCTGGTGTTTACAGAACCTTGTAATTTTTTAATTTTTGATCTCAGCAGTACTGCAATAGATTTTATCCATTCCGAAAGAGTGTCGACTTGTACTTCCTCTCTTTTTGCCCATCGTGTGGCATATTCCTCGCAGCAGTTCATAATATTCTCAAAATTTTGGCTCCATGTGAATGATCTGGGTTCTCTGTATTTTGGACCTTTAAGTAAAAGTTCTCTTAATTTAGTGTTTTTAACTATATCGAGATCACCAGTAATGACATGGCCACAAGGAGAATATACGAAATTAGACGAGGAACATGCACACGGTTGAGAATGGCATGCAGAGTTGCTAAGATCAAGACACTGTAGAAACCCTTTGTAATTATAAATTTTGGATGCAACTGATGGCGTGTAACTATAGGAAATACATGGCGGATCTTTGTTTTTGAAATATGGAGGTATTTTCTCTAAAACAGACTTATGATTTAAAATTTGGCCGAAATTTAAATAATCAATGCCTTTATTTGCAAATTTAATTTTGATGAAAGGGCGATTAGATTTTTCCATAGAAATATCGGATTTGACGGGACGAAAAAGTCTAGCGGTCGATATGTCCATAATAATGCCATCTAGTCTATACTCTGCAGAGCTTATATCAGTGAATATACGGTGTCTGGACGATACGTACAACTCGTGTAATTTTCTGAGTGAAATAGAATAAAGTTTTGTACGAATGTGATGAAGGCCCAAAGGTTTATTTATAAATGGCAAAAGAGCTTCAAAGGAAATATTATGTATTTCAGGTTTGTTGTATTTGCGTGTACCGTGACTTCGATGCCTCCTCTGGCTTTTGTTGAATAAACCGAGTACGTTAACTGATTGACACGCAGGACTAGTGAGATTACCAATACTACTAATATTGTCATTGCATCCATAGGGCGAAGCAGTGCCGAGACGTCTTATCCAGTATTCTTCTCTTTTCCGACGAAAAGGAGTGCTCAAATTGGCATTGTTTGTGGGGTGTTCATAATATAGCCGTCTGCATTGATCTGTATGAAAAATATTCAGTATATCACTTTTCTTACCAAAGACCATTTTCATCTGTCTTAATGAGAATCTTATTTGATGCAGATTTCGATCTCCTTGTTCTGACCTGCACGTCGGGTGTGGCTAGTCACTTTGGTACTTATTTTGCTAAACAAATATTTACATGTTGGATCGTCCTCGTTTCTAAGGCTTTGAGCATTACTAAAAGCCTAAAATTATTCAGAATTGCTTAAGATGATTTTGTCTACCAACGTATAAAATAGGAATTATAGATAAACACCTCTCAATATTTTTCTTCGGTTTCCAAGTAAAATCTTATTTTAACGATCTTTTGCTTTACTATGACCGAAGTGAGAAAATAATAAAGAATATTTCATCTATTGAAATTTACAAAAAATATCAATAATATATGACTTAAAATTTCATCTATCGATTACGATAAACCCAAAGTCATACCCATAATATATTAGGAATGTTTCGGACTTCTTCTCATTGAAGAATCGGGCATTATCTAAAGTCAAAGCAGACGCGTACAGCTTGCAAACTCCATTGTAATAGCCGTAAACAGTCAAAACAAACGGCAAATGTTGTTTATTTTGTCTGTACGCTGAAAAAAGGATTATACTCAAAGCAAGAAATTGTTTTACGTTAATGATTGACAACGGTTGTAATTACAAGTACTTATATATACATACCTTTGTAGACAAAATTCTGGAATTGATCCACCCTGCTTGCTAGCAATACCTGTCACATATACCCAATAGAAAGAGTCAAATCGTGTAAATTCCATATGTATTTATACATAGAGAAGTCAAAGTAGGTAACCTTCTAGTATTGAAGGTGTCAAATCTCTGTAAAATTATCGGAATCGGTCTCAGTCCAGAATATCACTTAAAAGTCTGGATAACGAGATATCATAATTAGAGTCTCGTAACGACCATAGAACTTCCTCAGTGACGTTACTAGTCTAGCAAATATATAATCCTGGTGAGTAGCTTATCTGAAAGTCGCATAGCATTCTCATTTCTTCGCTTAACAGCCCTCTACATTTTCGACATTTACCTAAAATTAAAACATGTACCATTGAACAACATAAAAGGAATGTCATGTATAAGTTCTTGATAATCAACTTCTTTCTATTACTAAAAGATATATATAACTGTTATGGAAATGAAAACAAACTGCAAACAGGCGTTTTGCTATTGTAAAAGCATCAGGTTCTTAGAATGCCATTATGCATATAGGCACATGAAATTTGTGCAACTTTTGAATAGAAGCAAAAAACTGTTTTTCTGTTCTTAAGGTCTTGGGATAGCTATTTCACACTTTTCTTTACTATATTGATATATCGCTAAAGATTAATTATACATTCATAATAAAATCAATGAATAAAACGTATGAAAATAGATAATTCTATAGTACATACGACCTGTGTCCTAGTTCTTACTTGAAAATAAACGGAAACTACATGGGGAAAAGTTTTATCTACCACATACGACCTTTTATAGCAAATTTTACCCTTGATTTCTCTGAAACTATTAGGAATTCGACTACAAAATTATATTAAATGGAATAGAGCGATATAAGTTATTTGAAAATAGAATAATCTTAAATAGGTCGTGGCCTTATATTTCCACGGCGTCATATGGTAGATTTTCGTGGTTGATGTGGCAGAAAACGGAGGCAACTTAGACTAGAATAAACATATATGCACTAACATATAATTAATGGCAAGGAAGCTCAGTGGTATCGCGACAACCCGGGTTTCATTCGGGGTTTTCTAGGGTAATTTACCATCTACATCCCTATCTGCTCTTTGAATGAGACCGTATAAACCAGTTTCTCCGTTTAACTTCATTGCAATCATCAAATCATCATCATTAAATCTCCATCATCATCAAATCATTATCATCATCATTATCTTCATCATCATCATCATCATCATCATCATCATCATCATCATCATCATCATCATCAATTAATATTACTGTAATGTTCAGGACTTTGTCTCCACTAATTAGTTTTGGACAATGCCCGCCATAGAGTCCCCACAGCCCTGTTGGTTAGCGTACAACGCACAAGTAGAGGGACCAAATACAACAAGACCTATGGTCTAAGCGATGATCTCGGGGACATACTGTCGATGTCGAAGGTGTTTAATAATTTTAGAGCCCGCCGATAAGAAATTATCGGAACTTTTGACCCTCCTTAACAACGTTATGAATAAAGCAAACTTTACCGGATCTACTGGAAATGAACAAAACCTTTTTTGGTGACATAAATCCTCCCATATTTAAGCCGCATATTTATCGACAATGTTGCTACTTCTACTCTGCATAAGATATCCGCTCATGTTTTGCATCAAACGAATGTTTCCCCACTCTGCAAAATACCGACATCGGCACATCTTTGATTTATACTAATTTCCAAACCTGCCAATAAAATATACTTAACAATCATTATCTGTATACATGTGCGTATTTATGCACATTTGCACATTATGCACATTTATGCTCCGCCCAAGCCATCATCAAGATACATAATAATCTTCAGACCGCTATCTCTCTTTTCAATACCTCACCACTGGTCGCATTACCTTAGTAAATATATGTGCTGCACTTTATAATCAAAATGACAACACGTTTAAGACAAAGTACCCTACCTTATCGTCTCTATGAAAATTAAAAAAAAATGCAAATTCTAAATGTTGCCTGTGTTCATTAAAAATTGAAATCTGGGGATAAGCTGATTTAAGATCAAATGTAAAAACATAGTCCCCTTTCTCAGACATGGATCTAGCTACTGAATCTTCTAAACTGAATTCAACTTATGTTTGTAAAAAGTTATATGTCTACACTCAAGCACAAGACGTACCTTACCCCTTCTGTTAAAAGCAACTGTGAGTGAATTAATGTGAATGATGGTGTTTCATAGAATGGTATCTTGTAACCTTTATTCAAGACATCTAAAATGTAAACATCAGCCCCAATTCGGGCACATTTATCAATACAAGAATGTAATCTATCTACAGGGCTAACTACAGGATTCAAAGAAGCATTACTTAACTTGAATTTCTGTCGCGTAGCTTCACATCCAGGGGCACCTCGTCACTGTCCCGGTTTTCACAGGCAAAACATAACCCTGGTTTCAGTCCAAAAGTTGCTGTATTAGATATGACACTCGAAACGGTCTGATGAACAGGTGTTTGCTGTACGGTGTAAGGAGCGTATCTAGGACTATAACGAGGCTTCTTTTTCTTTTCTTCCTGTCTTAACATTCCGCCCTAGCCTCAGCTTTGTAAATCTTTTCTTCATTATAGCTGTCCTCTGCTAACTGATGAGTCTCATATTGTTCAACTAATTTCCAACTAAACTAAAAATTGTCCGCTAATGTTATGTGTTTTTGTCCATGAAAAAGAAGCACCATACCTTCTTTGATACTCTGTCTCGCCTCCGTATTTCAGGAACTGACTATTGTAAAGGGTTATCTGCAATTCTCAGCTTGTCCATGACTTTAACACTGTGCTTAAACTGTGCCTCATTGTCTTTCCTCTTTAAATTATAATCCAATCTATCTTGGTCGTGTTTTTTGCATTAATTAGCCGTTGTCTGTCCGAAAAATTTGCCTCAAAAGCTGCTAATTTACTAGAAAGTAAGTCTTTTAAACCGCTCATGGAATCATAGACTGAAATTCTAACCTCTTGTTGAAACGAGGCACTGCTTTGGACGTTTTATATTAGAATTTTCATAGGATGTCATATCGGCAAAGAACGTGTGTTCAAGTTGGCGCACGGGCCTAGATTGACCAGTGTTCTTACATGAATAACCACAGTCACGTGACTAACTCTCTATACAATTTGCCTATCTCGAAGAAAAATAATTCCCGCTATACTCTCTACGATCGAAAGGCGGGAATATATTATTATTCCAGGGAACACGTTTACACGTAAAATACTACTTACTCTTTTGGATCTCTTTGCTGCATAAGACTAAATAATGAAGGCATACACCAGGCAAGTGCCGTCATTGTATAAGTGAAATCCTTATAGAGTGGTCTGAAATATAACATAAAAAATGTGTTCAATGAGCATCATCTATGATACTGTTCCAGAAGTATGTTAAATTTCACCTCACATTTTCTTACGTCATTTTTTCGACTAAGAAGGAAACACGCTTATTTTATTTAGAAAACGCGACTTGTACTTTGCTGTTCTACGATTCTTTCCATGTACAAGATCTTATAACTGCCGCCTCGATGTCATCTTAGGATAACCTTTCATTACAAATAAGAGTGCTAGAGATCTTTCGGTGTTATTTTGCATACCAATGACTTTAGGGGGTATTGTACCACCCGATCACTTTCGAATGATAATATAAAAAGAATCTAATTGAAGATGGCGGTGCCCTTTACATCATCACCGCGGACGCCAAAAAGGATTTATAGCCTTTTGACTTCATTGTTTGTGTTCTTTTTTTCAAAAAACTGTTTGAAAAGATCTATTTCATTGGTCCAAAAGTATCCACTTCAATCGCTTTCATTGGCTACAGAATGGAGGACGTAGATAAGTTAAAGGTTATCCTGAGATAGCCTCAAATCGGCAGTTGTAAAATCTTTTACCTGTATCATAGAGGAAGGAAGTACAAGTAGCGTTTTAATAAGATTGAGAGGGAAACATTTAGACATCTATATCCATCATATACCTTACACCATTCTCTCCCGAATGATCGGTATTACTACCACAGCAATAAAAATGTTAAACTTTCGATGAAAACTCTTGCACTGTATAACACAGATCATGTGTAACCCACTTTAAGAATAATCTTTTCTAAGTCAATTCCTAGCTATCTTTTCTAATTGTCTTATATCACTATTTCAAATCATTTATGTAAGTTGTTTACTTGTTTCTTAATCGTTGTAAAATAAATAAAGTTTAAAGTTTTGTTTTATTTGGTTAATACTTAGATTTGATGAATTAATGAACAAAGGGGTTAAATTGGGTAGTAGTATAGATTCACTACTGTTATTTTACCCGCTGGGCTTATACAACGTCTGCACAGAGATTTTATCATATTTGCATCTTTTTACTATCAGAATATTTTTCAATGTTCTATCAATGAATGAGAGAGTATATGTTATAGATTTCTTTAAACGATCCAGTTTCATAGCTTTATCATAAGCATACTGGAGCAGTTTGTATTCTTTATTTTCATATCATGTTCTCTTTCTATCACCTACTCTATGCTCTATCACCTCTACTTCCTTTTCTAGGGGAATGTTTCCTATATCAATCCCTCTGTGAATGGAATCCTTCGCAAGTAAATAAAAGTAGACTTGTTTGTGAATTCACCTTCAAAAAAGAGAAAGGGTCTACTACAGGGGTCACCTCCCTTCTGCCACTGCCAAAGGAGCTCTTTTTTCAAATTATATTCATTTACGAAAGTTTAAATGTACATCGGTTTTTATCAGACTCTGAATTGGCGCAACACAATTGGTAAGGTAAAGTTTTGGATCCTGACCAAGAAGTCGTCCGTGTCTTTTCGGATTAGACAGTAAAACAAATGCGCCTTTTCAGGTCAGACGAGACACATAAAACTGGTTAGGTGGTGTGTCTCAGTACATACATAATGTCATTGTTGATCTCAAACAGAAATTTTGATTATCATACATATATCCTGCTTTTAAATGCAGCGGCACAAAAAGGGATGCTTGTCATATTGATATCTGATAATACTGAGTACATTATTTGTTAGTTTGATTAATTCAGACTTAAATTATGTAAGGCTCTATAATTCATAAATGCATGTAAATGAACATATAGATCTGTGTATCATCTGTGGATCGGCAAGATAGCAATGCATGTATGATGTGATATGTTGAGTGAGGTACTGAGTGGGAGAAGAGACTGAGTGGAGGAGGACTGAGAATCATTCATTACTTTCTGATGTTAAATTATAATGAATATCATCAATAATCATTTTCTTTTTACAATTATTCTCTACATTGTTCTTTTTCTCTTTTTTAGTTGCTTAACCTTAGGAATAATAATAAGAAGAATAACAACAAGAACAACAACATTAATAATAATAATAATAATAATAATAATAATAATAATAATAATAATAATAATAATAATAGTAATAATAATAATAATAATAATAATAATAATAATAATAATAATGATAATAATAATGGTGGTGATTTAAAAAAAGTAAGTGTTTGTATTTGTCTAAAAACTATTCAGTAACATTTTAATGTAAGTAGAAAGTCATTATTATTTAAAATTAATAATAAGAAGAAAAAGGTGAGGTAAATGTCCTCTAAATAATATACGTAGAAAATTTCACTTCATGTTTCTGTGCCTTGCAGGCACCCCTTCACAAGAGGGTTTTTTTTGAAGATATACTAACAACTAAGTTTAGAACAGCCTCAGGAACTAACACAATGTATGTGACTAAAATCATGCTATGTGATCCAATATTACCACCATAGCAGCCATCTAGAAATATTAAAAGCTAGATTTTCTTCTAGCGCTGAAGACCAAAGTCTCACCATGGATAATGATAAAAGATTATCTATTTTAAGTCTTTTGCACAGACTAAATTAGAAAATCTCCAGATTCGATTGAAGTTCTGATTATTTCTTCATTCAAATGATTCAATGAAGCTCAAATTCATAAAAGTTTGTCAAAGGAAAATCTCTTCCTTGAACACTCTTAATTTGTAACATTTGATGTTAAACATTAAGTAATACACGCATTTTGTTATATGCTTTGTGAGATGATAGACAAATCGGATCTCAAAAAACGTATTTCTATAATCTAAGAATAGCAAACACAGAAAATTGTACATTTGTTTCTTAAAATAATTGTATTTCTGGCGGTAATACAAGATAGATATGTTAACTAATATTATTCAATATGTTAATATGTATGTGTTGCTGTTGATGCAATTCTGTTCATTTACAGAAAAGTTATTCTAATAGTTCAGAGATCAGCTTTACAGGAATGGCATTGATTGAACAATGTGGTCACTTCAGAAGAATTTGTTTGATTAAAGAGGAGATAGTGGAAAGTCAGAAATGTGTTCTTCGACTGTCTCTCACTAATTTTTTTAAGCTTAAGGTGATATGTTTGTGATAATATAAAATTGGTCCTTCAGCTTCACAGGCTTTCTGTGACTTTCATGTTCATGTTACCTTCTTCTATAAACAACAACAGATACAACCCTTTTCCCTACCATGATCAACAATGTCACTACATGTATTTTTGCCTGTCAGTGATGTACATAATGTCACTGAGATGAAGACGTTTAGTCGAGTATCGCGTGTAATTTGTGTTTTGTGTTCATAGTTTTCATCTGGATACCATGATCGTTAAAACTGTCTGGGTTCCCCAGATTTAAGACTGTCTGGTTTCTTTTTTTTTTTTTTTACTATAGTATTAAAATATAAAGAGATGTATACATCTATTAGTTTGGTGTACCATATGCACATTTTTACACCTACTGTCTCTTCAATTATTGACCGAAACTGTGAAAATCCAAAGTGTGAATATTTGAGCAAACTAAACTCATCTTAAAGTACTCCCCAAAAACTATTCAAAGGCGTTATGCATGAAGGAGGCACTCCTCAGTTTTTGATATTTGATATTCTGTTTCGATAGGAGATGGTTACTTGTACTAAATTAGCATATCCAAGGATTTTATTTTTGCCTTTTCCTTTTATATGTGAGTTTAAAATTAAAACATTACATTAACTGTAATGTTGCAAAGGTATCAGCAAAACATGTGCAATTTCTAAAATACCAATATCACATGCATGACAATTCTATAAACTGAATTCAAATGTACAATGATATACAGCGATATTTCATTATTCCATGCAAGTATATATATTACTCATCTATTGCATAGCAAATTGTTAATATGATCTAATCTATTTTTTATATTACAATCGATCATTTGTTAGTATAAATTCACGCCAACATTTGTAAATTGTAATTCCGTTACACTCGACCACTGAGTAAGAAAGTAAGTTTTTCAGACTACTTTAGTTCGTACAAATCTGCATACGTTTAACTAGTATTAATACTTTAGATAACCAATGAGGACAGTCTTACTGAAAAACTAATCATTCAACATTGTTATATTTTATATGTTTTGCTATAAGTTCTATCACAGGAAGTGTAACTAAAATACTTCACGTACTAATGTTTATTTCTCAACTTAAAATAGTATGAATAATGAATGTACTCGTATATGACATCTGGGCCTGAATACTTGATTGAAATAAAATAGAAAACTTTTGATGATAATATGACATTAAAAGCACAGGAAAAGATTTTTTATATAAATTCCATCATTGTATATATCGTGAAGTAGTCTCTTTTCATTTCAATTAATCATAACATGATTTTTGTTTTGTCATTATAGTGTGCCTTTATATATTTTACTCTTTATTGTGGGATATAAATTTAAACTTTTGTCGTGGGAATAAATTTGAATACATACTTGCCCCATCATTTCTCATACACTCTTTACTATTTCTGAAAAAAAACCCCCCAATAATGCGTCTATTGTAGTAGATAACTACTATTTGTTAAGAGAATGTATCGTCAGGAGTTGGATGGAAATATGTATTAGAATACCATTAATTTATATTACTTTTAAAGCGTTTCATCGTAAACCAACATTGCGCATAACGTCAAAACCCGGAAAATTTCACTGAAAACCCATTATGACGTATCCGGGAAAAATTGCTTGATACCATCAGCCTTTTTATTTTGCATATAATCACTTGATATTAGGAATATTGACAAATGTTTCATTTACGAAGTTAAACATGTTTGCATCAGTTGTTTGTTGGTTGCCCGATATCCGTCGCCATTTGTTTAAATCTAAAAACCTTGGCTAAGCTAACTAGTGGTTAACCTTCATTTAACTGTTAACTTGACATAAAACGAAGCTCAGTTTTAAATTTCATGATGGTGCGAAACATACCTACTCAGAAGTAGTGTTATATCATATATATAACTTATTCTCCCAAATTTGTAACAGTTAAAGTTAGTTAACTTAGTTAAACTAGTCAGTGTGGTTACTATTTGAATGACTTAAGCAGTTGTTATCAGAATGAGTAGAGTACTTACATATATACGTGTTAATGATCAGGTCATCTTGCGGGAAGCAGATATATACATTTTTAATCTTAGCACACTTTGGTGTTTCGTTTCAGAAACATCGTTCAAAGGTACGTTGCGTTATCCAAGAACTTGATTTAAAAAAATAGCTACAATCTTCTGCTTTTGAGTCACATGTTTACATTTTAACTGTGGTTTTCAATTATTCCTTTCTTTAAAATTTTTATTTAAATTTACCTATTTATCTTCATTTGTCATATTACTATGATATTACCTCATCGTTTTATTAAGGTATTTTGCTGTTTCTTATTCCTAAATCTGTTTGAAATTTATTGGAATTCTCTGATAAATAATTAATCGTTTACAATTGAAAGGATTACACATTTAAATGGATGGTTTCGGTTTAACGATTATACTTTCAACATATTATTTTTCTATAGTACTCTTCTGTCACAGGGAGAGGGAAAGATATCTGAGTTAGCTGTAGGGCAAAAATCGTCAAGGAAATATACAATAAAAGGTGATAACAAGTAATAAAATACATGCAATGACATTACAAAAATATTGATTGTACGACAGGTGAGATATCGACCGAGGACGGTCAATTTAGTAACAAATGATACTCAATTGATGTGGTTAACCGATTTACGGGCTTACCAATTTTAATTTGAAATTAATCTTGGGGGGTGGGGGTGGGAGGGGGTTGTTTTTTTGTTTTTGTTTTTTGTATTTGTAACAGCAATGACATTTGTGAATGAGGTAGAAAAACTAAATATAGTTCAAATTTAAGATGACGAAGTACTATTTACTTTATTAGTAAATAAATTAATCTTCGAAATAGGTCTTGTATAAGACTTTCACAGTAAGACAATGCAAGCTTATGTTATGTATATCTTGCTTATGATTTGTTTGTTAACAATTCTGTTTCTCAAAATTTTATTTTCAAGCATTATCTGTTTTACTGGTAATGCATTTTACAATTACCATAATAAACGGAATAAGAATGATGTACTAGCAAATAAAATACGAGTACTGGATAATGGAATAGTATGGGTATACACAAGCTCAGTCTTGTGGCCATTATTTTGACGTAATATTCTCCCAATCAGCTATTGTATAAACACAGCTCAGTTGTTAGCTTTCGAGCAACTGTTGCGAGTCTCTAAAGTACTTGAATACATATAACTGATATAATAACAATAACAAAAAACCGAAACACTGAAGTCTATAATTCGGTACATATTACAGGAAAAAACCAAGAAAATGAAGGCATTGATGGTCTGTTGCAATCTTATTTTGCTGTGTCTAATCATGCCATTTCTAGGAATGATTGCCATAACGTTTGTGCTGATAATCGACTTAATTGTCTTGACACGTGTGTGATCTTCCGAAATACAGCTGTCTGTCCTATCAGATGTGAACGTGCATATAGCTCGTGTTTGAGTGGGTGTTAAATGAAAACATTACAATACATTCAATGTTCAGTGTAAGACAATAAACAATCGATTGAGTATCTGAGTTATCTTATATATAAAAATCATTATATATAAATATATATATATATATATATATATAATCCTTTTAAGAACAATATTACTGGTTGTGATTATCACATTTTTCTATTTTGGCCTTTCGCTAGGTGGTGGATTTATTTGATTTTGAGAGGTATAGTTTCTGACTTATGCAATTACGTTGTTTCTTGTGTAGTGTGCGCGAACAACCAATTGAAATATTTTAGCTGTTAACATATTATTATCAGAGCCACTAACCCATATTTCTGATTGATCTGTATATGTTAGTTTCATTAGAAATATCTGTTGACTCATATCATTAACTATTTCCTCTTTGTTTTATACTTTTAAACTAACAGTTTAAACTACCATTATACTAAAATTGCTAAGTGAATCATTATTATTTGTGTGTGTGTGTGTGTGTGTGTGTGTGTGTGTGTGTGTGTGTGTGTGTGTGTGTGTGTGCAGTAGGAAGTTTCCAAATAGAATTTATACTTTTGGTTTATTATTAGATTTGCCGTCACCATATACGAGAAATATTCGTGGTGTGACGTTAAAACAAAAATAATATTATTATATTTTGTTGTTGATGATGATATTGTTGTTATTATTGTTGTTCTTGTTCTCTGCAGGATTGATTTATATCTTGATTTCAGATGAAGTTCATAATTCTCATGCTGCTTTTGCCTGCTGCAATTTTCCAACAGTACAACTGTGATGATATGTTGACAGAGGAAATAAGAACCTTGCGAAATAATATCAACGCTTTGGAAACGTATGTGAAACAAAAGATTTCTGAGGTATCTGAAGCGAAAGGTAATGTATATGTATACATGTAGTGTGCATTCACAAAAGACCCATTTATCACTTTTTATATGAACAATTAATGAACAATTAATTTGCGTATTACTACTGCAAACAGGCTGCTCACATTCAGTAAAACCTAACCAACATTATGGTGTGTGGCAGAATTCTAAAGCTGATGCCTGATTCTCCGTATCGTGTGATCTATATTTGACTTTCCATGCGTTAGTGATTGCCCCTTGTCTTATATTTTGGATTGACGCATATTCCATAAATTGATTTAATGAATATTTTAAAAGGCCAAACCTCGATATTATATTCATGTATGTTAGGATAATAACAGGAAATATGACATTCGTTCAGGTTAGTAAACCTTGGCATAACTGTTTACATTACATATTAATATAGCTCTACAAATACGATATTTATAACATATCACATGTGTTTTTCACACATTGTTTACAGTAAAATTACAATAAACACTGTTTGAAAGTTGCTTTAATTTATAATTAGAATATATGCGCAGGACTGGGAATCTAATAAGAAAATGCTATACAAATAAGAACATTGGATGTGAAAAATAATTATATGCATTTGTTTTGAAAAACGTTAAACACTCGTGCCTCTCTTTTTTTTTATAGGTTTAACCTACTTTTGTTTATAGGTTTAACCTACTTTTGTTTATAGGTTTAACCTACTTTTGTGAAATCGACAGAAAACAAAGAGAAATAAGTATAGGATTCGATTATCTGAATTCTGAGACAGGAAAAACCAATTTAAAACATTTCACTGGGAATTAATCTTTTACCCTGAAATCTAGGGATTTTGCAATTTTAAACTATAAACCTTTCCACAGTGAAACACCATTAAAGGTATAATATATGATATATACAGTACATGTTAAAGAAAAAGTGGACATTGCAATGGTGAACATTCAATATCATCGAGGTCTCCTATGGTGAGGTTATAATATAAAATTATCGACTTCAATTGAGAGCAATGCTTGGTTTTGCGGACCTGACGTGCAAAACATTGGATCTTTTCCTGTTGTTGAGTTAGATTTTCATTTGATTGGCAACTGTTAAATAGACATTAACTATGCGCTATTCACACATGCTTTGCCTTATTATTGTTATACTCCTACATACCATGTCTTATTAGCATTTTCTTTTTAGAATATAAGTCCTATATATGCTTTTTATATATATTTCCAAATAATTACATTAAATAGTGATTTCAATTCCATTGATTTGTTGTAAACTATGTAAAATACGTATAGAAAACACATGAAGGATCTCAAAATCTGCAGTGTGTGACAAGCATCACGACAAAACGGAAACATAAAGCCTCGAATAGTAAATATCATTTTCTAATACATAGTTTATCATGCGAGAAATAACCAGTTTATACTCACAGTCTAACTCTTAAATCGGAAGTTTCCACAGCTATTTTCCTGTTCCCATCCGAATAGGGTATGGAGGTTAAGCCCCTTGTATTTCTTTGGGGTTCGCATTTGTCTGAATATGACACTAAACATGATATTGTCCCCTTTATTCCATGGACTATGAGATATTGGTTTACCCTTCGGTACGTCTTCGTTCTTTAATTATAATGTTTCACTTTAATACATATTACAGATACAGATATTTTGGGACCTGACCATACTAAATAACCATCTTAACTTTTTGACTATAATTGATTTGACATAATACGTGTATACATGTATATACATATATTTGTTCACCTGCGTTTCCGACACCGAAATTTCAGGCAGACAGCATTTCTTGCCTTGAATGGGAAATTTGACTTCGTGTTCCTGTCTCCTTCGTATGTTCATGCGTGTATATTTATGTATTTACCTCCCCGATTTAAAAGGGCATTACAGGGCTTTTGCAACGCATGCAACTAGGGGACGCTTACACCTCCTGGGCACCTGGTCTCACCTCGATTTTATTGGGGTTTGCATTTGTCTGAAAAAGACACTAAAAACGTAATCGTCCCCTTTATTCCATGGACTATGAGATATGGTTTACCCTTCGGTACTTCTTCGATTTTTACTTGTAATGTTTCATTCTAATACATATTACTGATTATATAGGTGTATTTGTATTAAATAGGAAGCAGTGTCGTCTATACAAGGTGGGGCAAGAAGACGTGTCCAAACGGCGCTCAGTTGGTGTATTCAGGTATTCGGCATAAGACATTCATCATCTCAACTTCTGTGATGTATAATATCTGTTATATTCAGATATTGTATTTGTGATGAAAATATTTTGTTAAAAATATTCTCTTATAGGTTACACCGGAGGATCTTTTTGGGACAATCAGGGTAGTGCAGCTGAATATGTCTGTCTTCCTAAGGATCCACAATGGGGAATTTATGTAGATGGGCGGGAGGGAGACAGCGCTTACATGTATGGAACAGAATATGAGACGATCAGATTGAAAGATGGAAGGAAAGATCTTCATAATCTCGATGTACCATGTGCTGTCTGCTGGAAAAAAGGTCCCTCAGCCGTCAATATGATACCAGGTTAACAAATAACTTTTTGTAGTTGAATAATATAATGGGGATAAGGAATAAGTATTAATTTAATAAGCATACAACGTCAAGAAAAACCTGATTTGCTCCAAAATCATGGTTTTGACGTATTAAACATATGCTTACTTTCATTGCAATGCGTGTAAACTATGTATCTACATCAGTGGAGTGAGGAGTTTTACTTCGATAGACCGGCCAAAATCGGTTCTGTAACAGAAATACAAGCTTATGTTGTGATGTTTTTTTCTTGTTTATTCTTCGTTTTTGAGGTGCCTTTGTGAAAGAGCCTAATGTGTCTTTGTTCTTTCTTCTTGTAGCAATTGCTGTTAAGTTTTGTAATGAAATGGACAATCCTACCTTTGAGAATAAGACAGTTAGGTAGAATAAGTGTTTAAATACCATCAGTTAGAAAGATGAAAGATACCTCTTTACATTTATAAATTTCAAATACAAATCTCCTAAATGCTTCCACTGTATTTGAAGTAAAGCTTTTCATACAAATTAGTATTTGCATACAGAACATATCTAGCAATATGGTTATGATTATTGCTCCCGAAAGACAAACTATTTCCCGAATGAAAATTCGGTTTGAACGAGGGATATTACTACACTCTAATTAAGAAATGGTTTTGCTATTCTCGCTGTGTGTGCTGTGACGTTATCCTGCTTCAATATTAGACCCCAGCCATTGTTTCTGAGAAACGGAACAACAACATGGACCAGAATTTTCTCCCCATATTATTGAGCAGTGAGTGCTCATTGACAATAACAAGCTGTGTTCGCCGCGCACCACAGATGCCTCCCCACACCATAACGCTGCCACCTCCAAATCGATCCACTTATATTATACAGCATCCGGAATTGCGTTTACTCCGTCGTCTCCATACCCCTTCCGTCTGCGAATTTCAAACAAAATCGCTAAAAAGCACTCGTGACCAATCCATTAGACGTAACCGGATGTGACGTTGTGCCCAATTACGCGGATTAATTCGATGGCGTGCTGTCAATGCCGTTCTCTTGTATGGACGGCGAGTTCTATTTTCGGCATTTATGTGAGGATTCCTAACAGACTCGATGTCTAGTGGCATACACGGCAGTATTCGTGGCAGTCACAAATTGATTCGAAGATGGATCACTCGGATGTAGCGGTCCTCGTTGGGAATGGTAACACGCGGTCTCCCGCTTTCTCGTTGATCAAGTTTGTTGAAATCTTCGTCATAACAAACTAACAGTTTTTTACTGCAATCAACTGCACCTTCAACGGTCATCTGCGTTATTCCAGCTTGCAGCATCCCTTTTGCCCACTCCCTGACTTCTTTGCGCAACCTTGGCATAGTTGATTTAATCACAATAGTGATTTTGCTCTCCGATTTCGTCTTAACTATTGATAAAGTGATTAAAAGTCTAGATACACGTGGTCAATATCGCCTAGCATGGACTTTGGGCCCCTTATTCTCACCGCGTCGCCAGAGGAGTTAAGCTTTACTAAGCATGACCATTTAACATTGAAATGTAACGGACAACGATTCATATTTGATATTAAATAATTTAAATTTTCAAAATTGCAGAGTATCTCAATCCAATTTATTAATATACCTCTCTTTTTTGTTCAGTATATGTATGTATGTATGTATGTATGTATGTATGTATGTAAGTATGTATGTATGTATGTATGTATGTATGTATGTATGTATGTATGTATGTATGTATGTATGTATCCATGCATGCATGCGTGTATGTATGTATGTATGTATGTATGTATGTATGTATGTATGTATGTATGTATGTATGTATGTATGTATGTATGTATGTATGTATGTATGTATGTATGTATGTATGTATGTATGTATGTATGCGTGCGTGTATGTATGTGTGTGTGTTTGTACGTATGTATGCAAATACAGTTTAATACAATCGCCCTTTTTCTTATTTTCAGCACGCAAACAATGTTACAGGGGATGGCATTCTGAATACCATGGTTATCTTATGGCTGGATATCACGCGTTTAAATCTGCCACACAATACGTTTGTGTGGACGAAAAGCCAGAAAGTCTTTATTCTGGTTATGGCAATGACGACGGTAGTCTGCTGTACAAGGTGGAAGGCATATGCGGATCTTTGAAGTGTCCACCGTATGTAGATGGCAGAGAGCTCACATGTGTTGTTTGTACACGATGAACAGTGTCATCAAGAAATGTGTCTAATAATGCAGACGGCAAATAAATACTAATGTAATTTCTTTAGCTTTTTGTGTCGCTGTTATTAAATAAAACACATAACAAACATGAACGTCGTAAACCATAATCAAATTTCAAACTTTTCTTTTTGGTAGTTGAGAACAGTAAAGTGTTAAACCATATCTTTGATTTGATATCATTATTTATTAAATATATGCAGCTGAAGTATATACTACAATAGTAAACCAAGGTTTCAGTTAGCGATTTGTAGTCAATAAAGAAGATTATATACTAGAAAAATGAGAGACATAGGGTTATCACAGACCCGTTGAAAAAAATCCGAATTAGGATCAGGCACCATGAAAGAATTCGCATCCCATGCTGACTGTTAACTGTCTTCCCGATGCCATAACATTATGTGAGCTGGTAAATCTGGTAGTCATATGAGGTAGTAACAGTATTGCTAAACGAGATATGATCAAAAAGTTATGGGTCCGAAAATTATCGACCCGATATTAAATTGAAACAATAAATGAGAAATACACATTTTTAAATCATAATGAACTCTGTGTGTGTGTGTGTGTGTGTGTGTGTGTGTGTGTGTGTGTGTGTGTACAACCCTTTTTATTAAACATGAAATTCGCTATTGAAAGTTGAAGGGTTAGTACTGTTAAAATATTGATTCCTGAATTTAAAAGGGGGAGGGAGAGCAATGAAGATGCTACCGCAGACGAAAACGTGGATATTGTGCAAACTCTTGTCATGTGAGACAAAAGACGAAACCTCTGCGATACAAACAGAAGTTCACAGATATGTATGGGATGTTAAATCAACTCTTTTCAAAAGCGTAGGTATGTCTGTGGTCTGTGCTGGATGGGTCCCTAGAATATTGACTAATAGACAAACAGGTATGTGTTGATTTTAAAGAAGGGAATTTTTCTTGTTAATGTTGAAAACTTTATATGCAAATACATGTATTGATATAAAAACTGACAGGCTGTTTATGACTAGCGAGCAGATCGATGGTAACCCCAGTTAATAACAGTGAATAGACAATACAGAAGATCTAGATTTGATTTTTATAGCCTTACGAATCTAATGTATTTAAGTACTTTGTTCAATGCGCATGTTCATAGTGTCATTGTAGTGAGGATGTCCAAGTTGAGATCCTGGAGAACTTTATATCAGATCTTTATGAGAAGGGAGTATAAGATGACCAATGCAATGATACAGATGTTCACATTGACATGTGTAGGTACCTTTTAAACACTGAGTTTCAGGTGCCAATGTGCGGCTGCCGTTACATCTACTTATATCTTTGAACATCTTTTCGATTTTTCTTTCATCATTTCCAATCCAGCTATGTATTATTAGCTCTTGTACAGGAAACATAGGATGGATTTTAGAACACTTCATTAATATACGACGCACAACCTGGATGACAGTTTGAAACTATACACAGCAACAGATGAACAATAAAGGGGAAACTGTTTTAAGGACAAAAAAAAAACCCCACTCTTTTTCAAAACATTTCGGCTTCCTGGCCTTTATCAATTGAAGGAAATAGAAATGTTCTAATACTTATATGTTGTTTATATAATTATATGTACTTCCCTTTGGATGATTTGAATATCTGTATAGTGCTTTAAGGACCCTAATAGCATCCATTCTCAATGAGACAACATGAGTGAGAAAAATTATCAAAACACCTTTCAGATGATCAGCATCTGGTTTCAATTGGTTTAACTTTACAAATAAATGCACTAAATTTTCATGCTAGGCCTACAACACAGATCAGGGATAGTATCCTTTGATATGGAAACCCTCTTAGAAAAAGGCTTAATGTATAGATGAGTGGTTCTCAAAATTAAGAGGACGAACAGAGAGGTCATGATTTCAGTTATAAAACACTGCATGTGCATATTGAAAAAGGTCTACCTTTTGTAATTCAGAAATCTTTTCTGTGTTTCCCGTGATCTTTGTGAATCGTTACACCAACATAAGTACATTTCAATCTACATTGACCATAAAATCTCCTTTTTGAGTAAGATTTTTGACTAGAAGTAAACCCTCCATTTTGAAATGATGATATTGGATAATTCAGATCCTATATGTTGAGAATCGGCCTCAGACCTCTGTCCTTCTTTGCACAAGTGAAAATATTTCTTAATATCTAAATTCCACTGCCCTCTTGTCTAAAAATTCCTAGATTTCTTTTTCTGTGATCATCATTTTTCGCCGTTTTTGTAGGAAAAGACATGGTTGTAGTTCATAGTTCTTGTCCCTCTACAACCCAATGCAGACTTGTGCTTAAGCGTTGCACGCTGACTAACAGGGCGGTAGGGAATTTATGACGGGCCTTGTCCAAACCTTTTCAGAAAAGACAAGTCATGATCCTCGTCCCCTCTGACTATTAGTCAGGACTCCTATTGATCAAGGATCATAGTACGGCTTACAGGCGGGAAGAGCACGGTTTATGTTGATGTCGCCTTACATATTTTTGATAGCAACATATTATTCTATAAACTTTTCGAGTGTAATAAAAAATGTATGACTTCTCTTCTTGAGAATAGTGTTGATCCTTGTTCTCTATATGGAGGATTTTTAATAAATTTTTTAATGTGTATGCTTTGATTGTGCTTATATGGAGGATTTTTAATAAATTTTTAATGTGTGTGCTTTGATTGTGCTGCTGTTGTAGTGAATGGGAAGGTGGGCGGCCGTAAATCGGTTAACCACACCAATTGAATTACGTTCGTTACTTTAATTGACCGTCCTAAGTCGGTATCGTACCCGCAGCACAGTCGAATATTTTTGTAATTTCGTTTTTTCAGTGTATATTTTGTGCGCAAGTCCTAGGTGATTTTGGTCATACATCTTTGTCAGATGTCTTAAGTTTTCTCGTTTTTAGGAATCTTGTTTAAAATCTAACTTGTACCCGTTGATTGCATAGAAAACAACCTGATCTTCAGTGATCATTTCCAACGACTGATTGTAACGTAAGATTCAAATGAATGTCAATCAGCTCTGTGTAGATATTTGGTCAAATTTTCTATGATTTAGGATTTGATTTTGAGTCCAAGGGGACTCTTGGTATAAATGTACATTATGAAATAGAATAATTTCAGACCTACACTCGATTGCGATTATCGTAAATCCCGGACTTCCCCTTCGTAGCACACACAGGCATAGAAGGTTTCATTACGCTCCTAGCATTTTCTATCTTATCGCATACACAACGCTCCTTTAGAGACCAACCGACGGGAAGTGCTGCCCTACACAAGTTAAATGTATGTACACGTAATTTCGTATGTATGCCGCCCCGACAGTGGAGTCGAATCTCTCTCTGGACTTGAATTTATCATTATCATTCGAATCATCTTATTGATTATCAGTCGCAAAATCAGCGTAGTGAACATTATTATTAAGATATATCTCCAACTCAGAATAAAGAATCTGATTCATCAGCGCAATACCTTCTGGTCTGAATAATCATCGCCCTTTTGGACTCACTACTGTCAGACACATTATAGATCACTATCTGTATCACTCATGATAAGTTTCCTCAAAGTGTAATATACAAAATAAAAGTCCGAAAAATCCAAAATAAACAGTGGATTGCACAGGATAGAATCCAGAAAGGTGACAGTGAGGCAAGTGCACGGCATAAAATTTTTTGACCTTGACCTACATTTACATTCTCAAGGTCCAATTTAAAAAAAACCAATTTTTCCAGGCCTTAACTTGAATACCCTTTGAGGTAAGAACTTGAAACTTGGAACATAGAAAGGTGAGTTGACAGTAAGGTTAGGTGCAAGGCATAAACATTTTTTACTTTGACGTACATTTACAGTCTCAAGGTCAAATTAAAAAAAAATTGCCCAGGCCGTAACTTGAATACCCTTTGAGGTAAGAACTTGAAACTTGAAACATAGAAAGGTGACAGTGAGGCAAGCTGCATGGCATAAAATTTGGTCGTCCCTGGCACTTCGTTATAAGCATGTTTTACTGTACATTCATTTCTACAGAGTACTGGTATCTTATATTATATTCTTATAATGTTTTAAAATCCTAGTCACTTGTACTGGCCCATACTTGAACACATCCATAAGGAAGAAGAGACATGTGTTTTTGTTCAAAACACAATACCCACTAGTTTGCACTACTTGCAGAGTATTATGAAATCTTCTTATATAACTTGTAGACAAACAATTTTCGGTATTTGAATACAGCCTTTAATTTGCATAAATAGATGCATGCAGATGTAAATATACTCAGGGACTTTAATAACGCCTTTCTAATATCATTACAGTTTAATCAACAACTAGGGTAAATAATTGCAAAAAAATGATTTATTTCATTTCATCAGTTATGTATACCACTTCCAAAATTTCATGTGTTTTGTTTAGTAACGAGTATGCCCCCCCATTTGTTTTAACACATGCACACAATCTGGACCGCGTGGATTAACATAAAGTTCGAATTTTTCTCATAGGAATATTATTCCACTCTTCTTGAAGAACACGTGCCAACTCATCCACAGTTCTTGGTTGACGGTGACGTAAGCGTCTCCCTAACTCATCCCACATGTGCTCTATAGGATTGAGGTCGGATGAACGTGCTGGGAAATCCATTATATTAATTCCCTGAATGTTTAGAAAGTTTAACGTGACTCTGGCCATCTAGTCTAGACGTGCGTTGTCTTGTTGAAACGTCAACGGATTGTTGACATTTGATGATGTTGAATTAATGGAAGGACCTCAGGCTGTAAAACGTCATCGATGTAGCGCCTCGCGGTAAGAGTGTTCCTCAAAATAGTCAGTGATGTCTTGAAATGTTGATTGATGGCTCCCCAAACCATGACGCCACCACCGCTAAATTTGTCAGGCTAAATTAATGCAGTTTGCGGCAAAACGTTCATTGCGTCTCCTGTAAATGCGCTGTCTTCCGTCAGCCATGGACAAATTGAATCTTGATTCGTCGCTGAACACTACGTCATGCCAATTACGTCTATTAGCAAGCATAGGACCAGGTCAGACGATTTCTTCGGTGTCGAGGAGTTAGGATCAAGCCTTTCAATGGGCGACGATATAGCATACCTTGCTCTTTCAATCGTCGGCGTACTGTCTTGGGGTGGATTTGCCTACCGTAACGACCTATCACATCTCTTGACGTGCCTACGGCTGTCGCAAACCTGTCACGTAGATGACGTTGCCTTATGAAAACGTCATGACGTCTTGTCATTATGCGTGACTGACCACTTCGAGGACGATCATTAACACTTCCTGTGGTCCGATACTTCCATACAAATCTCCTGGTTGTAGACAAATGGACGTTGAAGCGTCCTGCGATGATACCTTAATTTACGCCGGCATCTATAAGGCCAAGAACAGCATATCTCTGTTGCTCAGACAGTCTCGGCATTTCACGCCTTAATTTTAATGAAGCAAAGTTTGAAATCAGAATAGATAAAGGCACTAGGTACCAGTATACGTTATTTCTGAAGAAAATGACTCAGTGTAGAGCACATGGTCGAGTACTTTTTGAAAAGCGCGCGGGTGAGCAGTATTAAGTTATGGTTGAACGATTTGTCTCGCCGATAGCATGAAAGTTACCACAATCACACAATATCAAACAGATATTCAAATCGATTTGTTTTCAAAACATTTATGTTTATATATGAAAAAAAAACCATATAGATATAGGCGTTTTTAAAGAGCCTGAGTATATATTACCAATTTATATAGTGTGATATAATAATATTTCCAACATTAGAATATGATTAGAATCCATCACAAAATGAATTGTATTTACATGCATAAAGATTAAATCATAACTAAGTATTGTTATCAATATATTCTGATTCGGATTATATCGAATATGTAAATGGTTTTATATAAAAAAATAAGCATAAAATGCGGGTGCGGCCTTGGGAGTTATCTCAACATTAAAATTAGAAACAAAGGTACACAGCAATTGGTTGAGGTCAAAATGTTATCATATCGTCTTAAACTTTGACCATATTTATGATTTCTATAGTGATTTCAAGTGCGGCATCACATTATAACTTTAATTAAACTAAGCTGAAAAGAGGGTTTAACCAATATCATTTTAAATTTGTATCTTCATCATATGACAGTAGATCGACTAAAATTAACAAATGAGAAATTAGATTTCAAAATTGTTATAACTCGTACAAATTACTCAATGATTGAGTACGCAAAATCCTGGAGTTATAAAACCCTACATTTATCTAGTAATACCAAGCCGTGTAACTGTCAGACAAACGCCCAGGTACAACCAAAACATTTTTGTAAGAGGATCAGTGTTGTGGCGAACGACTACACAGTGCACCTATATCGTGAACTAGCTTTAACTAACTAGCACAGATTTGTGTTTTACATCCCATTTGATAAGGAAAGACCACCATTCATATTCAAATTCTAAAGTCAAACGATAATTTATCTGATTGTACTTGCGTAATCTTATCTGCCCATATTATATTTTATGTCGCAATCCACTAGTCTGTGTCGAGAATAGCACTTGAACTAAAAGAACTGCATGGTCAAGATAATTTAGTTATCTGGTACACCACTATCAGCGCAAAATATATGACTAATTTAGCGATTACGATGGCAATAGTCCTATAAACATGACCTAGCTGATAAGCGCGAGATCATATTGGTGGGGTCCTTACTCTTTATAGCAAAAGTGTTGCAGACGAAAATTCTTGCAAAGCGCATTTAAGCTCGGAATTGGGTTAAATGATGTTTATCTTAATTCTTCCTTAATGTGAAAGTCACATATTCTGTTAAATCAGGTTTAAACAAGAATAAATATCGTATATCGTCTTTAAAACAATGTTCTGAATAGACAAATGAATTTGTATTTTTATATTTTTTTTTCAAAATTTTACCACAACGCTTATATGTACATTTACGTACGCTCAAGATGCAATTGAAAGAAAAGGAATTAGATAGGTAAAATGAAGTATAAAATAAGTCGCTTACTATTTGATATAATAAAGGGATTAATCAATTAGCAAGTAATAGAGATAAATCTAAAATCTATTCGTTTTGTGAATTTCAATCTGTAAATTATACGCTCATCTTAGTTCCGAATGTGTTCTCAGGATTTTCCACATCTGATTTTCATTTTGTTTTCAACACTGCTTTTCAAATATTTATATCTTATGTGAATTCCAATCAATCGGACATGCGCATCTGGTGCACAAAATTAAAAGGTATATATGTTCTATATTTATTATAACCAATAGGCCTGTGTCACTGCTGGTGCACTGATAGTCCTCGAGGGCATTATAAGTCTAGTTTTCAATGCTTCTGTACTGACGGTCTACTTTTTAGGTTTTTTGTACAGACATGAAATATATACTTAAAATTTTCCGTCATGAAATTATATAAATCACTCTAAAACTAAGAAGTATCTCCCTCATGCATAGCTCTATCCTTAGATTGATTCTTTGGTTCACTTTTCGGGCATTTTGGTTTCAACACTGCTCTGCTCTTCAAATATTAAATTAAAAGGTATATGTGTTCTATATCTATTTTCTCAGAATTAAGTGAACACAATACACATCCAATCATTTTAAATTTTGGATTATTTTTCAAGCTGAGTAGCAGTAAGTTTAATGTTTTATCTGTGTTGCATTTCAGCTCGCAACCCCGTTTTTATATACACTCTCATGTTTCCGCCACACTAAATCGCTGAGGAAAGAACTACATATGAGTTAAACTCCCCCCCCCCCCCCCCCCCCCCCCCCCCCCCGGACCACCAGCGGTCCCACAGTCTCACTCTATAGAGCAACACTTCCCATGGGAAAGGATGGCTCTAAAACAGAAGCTTCCCCTAGGGAAGTCTCACTCTTCATCTACCTATATAGTGAGCGTCCCCCATAGCCAGACTTCCCCCGGAAACAATATATTACACCGTGGCGATGACATACTTTGTCGTTTTAACAATAAAGCTTCGTCGTGGTCACGTATTTCTACAATTAACAGTGTAAGAATAGGTATTGCTACACCCTTCTTTTAGAACGCACAAGCTTTTATTGTCGTATGGAAATTACCTAACCGGGCGGAGTATACCTCTCTGGGTTAGTGATCGACCGCTCGTCGCAGAACCGGGAGGTCGCGGGTTCGAGCCCCTCTCAGGTCATGCCGGAGTATGTTTTCCGATAAGACAGTAGAATTCGATGTCCGGTGTCAAGGCTGTCTTGAATTTTGATAATGTCAGCAAAAGGTATCTATATACATTGCATACTCGCTTTCTTCTTTAAAGCATACTTCTATGCAAACTATTTATCAGATGTAGAAACATATTTGCGTGGGTTTAGAGTAGATACGACCCCACTACCTCTTCTGGAAAATTATGATGACATTAAAAATGTTACAATAAAAACAATAAATGCACCTTACTGGCGTTCTTTCGCAAGTTAAAAAGCCACAATATCAAAACTAAGTTTTCCGAAAAATTAATGAATTTATCGCAAAAAAAAAAAAAAATCAATAGAAAACACTATCTGTTTCTGCCCCATTGCCTTTGCAACTTACCGGTCGTTATGATGTGGCTCAGTTGAAAGCATAAAAACACCTAAAAAGCCGGTGTAGGATTAGGTGCTCGGCTCGTGATCTAGAGGTCCCAGGTTCGACTCCCGCCCTGGGCGCACCGGTGGTCTGTCTTTCGGATGAGACAGTAAAAACCTAGGTTCCATGTCACGGTAGGCGTGGCACGTAAAAGATCCCTCACTGCTTCGGGTGGGTCCGTTGCAGAGGTCTAAATTTTTATGTAATGAATCGGGCAGATGCCGTAACCACGTGAAATAATCGAGGATTGGCGTAAAAAATATTCAATCCAATTCAATTCTAAACGGTGAATTTTTAATTAGCCATAATCATATTTAAGAATGTCCAAATTTTAATAGACATTGGTGACAATGGCAAGACTGATTTTTACAAGCTATGCAGTCCAAGTTTGCTTTGGATATTAACAAAACTCTTTAGAATAACAGGAAGAATTTTTACAATGTGGACAATACATTGATATGCTTCTTACTTCTTAACTTGATATTTGTCTTGTATAGAAATATCAATTATCTGAACATTTCAGTACTGCATTCATATGATCATCACTTCTTTGGAAATAACGATTGACAGTTGTCTCCACCATTGCCTTGGTATGTATTTTTTTTTATTATATTAACGAATAATATATATAGTTCTCAGTCACTATTTTAATAAAGCAATACGGTGAAAAAGTATCACATACATTTTATGATCGATACACCTAGTGGGTATTGTTTTTTGAACAGAAACACAGTCTCCCTTTCTTATGAATGTGTTTCAGAATGGGCCATTACAAGTGGAAGAATCTGAATAGGATTTTAAGAAATTATAGCAATATAATCCAAAATACTGGTACTCTGTAGAAATGAATGTACAGTAAAACATGCTTATAATAAAATGCCAAAGACGACCAATTTTGATTCATTATAAATGTATTTTGTTACAACCGTTGCATTTATAAAATTTTCTGACAAGGAGTACTAAAACTGACTTAAGTTCAGGGGCAAAACTTTGGACACAGTTCATATACAGTGTTATAATATGCTATAGAATTAAAGTCCATAAGTGAAACAATATACAAATTACAATTAAGAATCTTTTTTTAAATGACCTTGAAACGGTAAGTTTTTAAAATTTGACCTTTTGAATGTAAATGTAGGTCAAGGTCACCTTTTGAAGACTTGCACCTTGCCTCACTGTCACCTTTCTATGTTCAAAGTTTCAAGTTCTTACTTCAAAGGGTATTCAAGTTACGGCCTGGACAAATATTTTTAAAATTTGATCATGCGATTGTAAATGTAGGTCAAGGTCAACAATTTTACCATATACTTTGCCGTACTGTCACCTTTATATGTTCCAAGTTTCAAGTTCTTACCTCAAAGGGTATTGAAGTTGCAGCCTGGACAATTTTTTATTTAATTTGACCTTAAATTTGTAAATGTACGTCAAGGTCAAAAATGTTTATGCCATGCATTTTGCCTGAATGTCACCTTTCTATGTTCCAAGTTTCAAGTTCATACCTCAGAGAGTATTTAAGTTACAGTCTGAACTTTTTTTAATTTGACAAATTTGATTGTAAAATTTTTAAGCCGTGCACCTTAAACAAGGGTCAAAACTTTGGACACAGTTCATATACAGTGTTTTGATATGCTATAGAATTAAAGTCCATAAGTGAAACAATATACAAATTACAATTTAGAATCTTTTTTTAAATGACCTTAAAACGGTATGTTATTTAAAATTTAACCATTTGATTGTAAATGTAGGTCAATGCCAATTTTTATGCCTTGCACCTTGCATTACTTTCACCTTTCTAAGTTCTAAGTTTCAACTTCTTACCTCAAAGGGTATTCAACTTATGGTCTAAACAATTTTTTTTAATTTGACCTCGAGATTGTAAATGCAAGTCAAGGTCAAAAATTTTATGCCTTGCACCTTGCCTCACTGTCACCCTCAAAGTGCGTTCAAGTTACACCTGGACAAATTTAGAAAAAAAAATTGACCATGCTATTGTAAATGTAGGTCAATATCAACAATTTTTATGCCGTGCACCTTGCCTTACTGTCACCTTTCTGTGTTTAAAGTTTCAAGTTCTTACCTCAAAGGGTATTTAAGTTGCAGCCTGGACAATTTTTTATTTAATTTGACCTTGAAATTGTAAATGTAGGTCAAGGTAAAAATGTTTATGCCATGCATCTTGCCTCAATGTCACCTTTCTATATTCCAAGTTTTAAGCTCTTACCTCAAGGGGTATTTAAGTTACGGCCTGGATAAGTTTTATTCAAGTTTGACCTTGAGATTGTAAATGTAGGTCAAGGTCAAAAATGTTTATGTTGTGCACCTTCTCTTACTGTCACCTTCCTTTGCTCAAACTTTCAAGTTCTTACTTCAAAGTGTATTCAAGTTACGGCCTGGACATTGTTTATTTGACCATGAGATTGTAAATGTAGGTCAAGGTCAAATATTTTTAAGCCGTGCACCTTGCCTTACTGTCACCTTTCTAAGTTCCAATTTTCAAGTTCTTTCCTCAAAGGGTATTCAAGTTACAGCCTGGATATTTGACCTTTAATTATACATGTACGTCAAGGTAAAAATGCTGATGCCGTGCATCTTGCCTCACTGTCACCTTTCTATGTTCCAAGTTTCAAGTCCTTACCTCAAAGGGTATTCAAGTTACGGCCTGAATAAATTTTATTTAAATTTGACCTTGAGATTGTAAATGTAGGTCAAGGTCAAAAAATTTTATGCCATGCACCTTTCCTCACTGTCACCTTTCTATGTTCCAAGTGCTTACCTCAAAGGGTAGTTAAGTTACCGCCTTGACAATTTCTGGAGGATAAATAAGGCAATGTCCATATTTACATCTGAAAATCGTTTTGTATGTCAATATTATCTGTTCATTCCGTACTGTTCTACAATGTATGTATTGATGTTCTTACATTGCGAATATGTGAATGATAAGAAAATAGAATATATACTTCTGTATAAAGATTTCAATACATTCGTCACTTCTGATATACATACATTAGAGAATTACAAGACAAAGAAAAAAAAACACGAGTTATTTTGTACCACCATCTAATTTGTTTAATTGCAGGAATATTCAACTTGTATGGTAAGGGTAAGCACACATATCTGGTTCGTTGTACTAAATAATTGTGGCTCACCCACAGCAGTAAAGACCATTTCAATGGGACTCGCCAGCCATACGCGCCTGCTTTCAGTTTTTATAAAGCCCGAGTCTTTAATGAGAAAAGATCTGAAACATTCCGAATGTATTAATGGATATAAATTTGTTTTTATCGTAAGCTATAATGCAAACTTTCAATAATATATTAATAATATTATTGTAAATATGTGAATTACGGCACTTGAATTCAATTTACATTCAAGCATACATAGATAAAATGTAGAGATGATGGATAAATCCAAACCACAAGTCCAAAAATCATATAACCAGAGGACATACAAAATCAGTGAAAATGAAAAACAAATGGAAAATAACAAAATATGTCTACTTGAAGAGCATATGTGAACCCCTGTGCTGGATTGAGATCAGGTGCCCGGGGAGAGTGAGCATCTCCTGCTTGCTAGCAATACCCGTCACATATACCCAGTAGAAAGAGTCAGATCGTGTAAATTCCATATGTAGTTATATATGGAGAAGTCGAAGTAGGTAACCTTCTAGTATAGAAGGTGTCAAATCTGTGTAAAATGATCGGAATCGGTCTCAATCCAGAATATCATTTAAAAGTCTAGATAACGAGATATCATATGGAGTAATAAGAGTCTCGTAACGACCATAGAATTTCCTCAGTGACGTTGCTAGTCTAGCACATATATAACCTTGGTTGAGCAGCTTTACTGAAAGTCGCCTAGCCCTCAGAACAAAGTCACTGTAATTTGAACATGCTCTGGAATAACGTATTAACTGAGATATGAATACGCCGTATGCGGGCGATGATGGAATGTTGCTACTTAGGAAAGTTTGTGATAGCGAAATTGAAATCGTCACGTTTGTCATAGAGTGAGGTGTTCAACTGACCATTAATGTCTAAAGACAACATAATATCTAAATACGAAGTAGAATTACTACTTTCTGTGGTTTCTTTGACCTCAAGTTCACTTGGATAGATGATGCTAAGGTAATCCGCGAATGAAGGATTATTGATTGAAAGCAAGTCATCTATATATCTGTAAGTAAAATTGAAGCCAAGAGCCAATTGGTTTTTTCCTTGCGAAAGCAAAGACTGAATGAATTCAGCTTCGTATGAGTAAAGGAATATGTCAGTCAGAAGCGGAGCACAGTTAGTGCCCATTGGAATGCCGACAATTTGTTGAAAAACCTTACCTCCAAACACCACAAAAATGTTATCGATAAGAAAGTTCATCTGGATGACAGCTTTTTCAGTGTATTTATTTTTGGAATCAGAATTTTCCCTAACAAAGTAAGTTTTATCGTGGTCTATTACTATATATTTGAATTTGCGGCTTCCATTTTTACTAGTAAATGCATTTTGAATAATTTCCGTTAATCTGTCTTTTAATTTCTGATGAGGGATCGTTGTGTAAAGAGTCGAAAAGTCAAAAGACTTGATAGAGTGAATTTTAGTAAAACTTTTTGATTTTAGATTTTCTAACAACTCTTTTAAATTTTTAAGGATCCACATTTGATTAATTCCACTTCTGGAATATACTGTTTCGCAATATCTATGAAGGCCAGATTTAATTTCTGATAATATTTTTGTGAGTAGCATCGATACAGATTTTGTGGAACACTTCGAGGAACCAGCGATAAAGCGTTGTTTGTAAGGATTTTTGTGCATTTTTGGAATGCAGTACAAATATGGAAGTTCTAAATTTAATTTATTTGAATCAATACCAAACGTATTGAGGACAGATTTATGATTCTCGAGTACTTCCGAAACCGAAAAGTTCGTGAGAGTATAAGTAGGATTTCCTGGAGCTGAATTTAATCCCAATTCTTTCACTAGGCTGTCAAAGTAATATTTCTTACAAGTAAATGTATAATTATTGGATGCTTGATCTGCTGGTGTAATGATATAATGTTCTTGGAGGAAGGTAAGTTCTCTGACAACATCAGGATCTTTAAAAATAGATTCGAATCTGGTGTTTACAGAACATTGTAATTTTTGATCTTAGCAGTACTGCAATAGATTTTATCCATTCCGAAAGAGTGTCGATCTGTACTTCCTCTCTTTTTGCCCATCGTGTGGCATATTCCTCGCAGCAGTTCATAATATTCTCAAAATTTTGGCTCCATGTGAATGATCTGGGTTCTCTGTATTTTGGACCTTTAAGTAAAAGTTCTCTTAATTTAGTGTTTTTAACAATATCGAGATCACCAGTAACGACATGGCCACAAGGAGAATATACAAAATTAGATGAGGAACATGCACACGATTGAGGATGGCATGCAGAATTGCTAAGATCAAGACACTGTAGAAACCCTTTGTAATTATAGATTTTGGATGCAACTGATGGCGTATAGCTATGGGAAATACATGGCGGATCTTTGTTTTTGAAATATGGAGGTATTTTCTCTAAAATAGACTTATGATTTAAAATTTGGCCAAAATTTAAATAATCAATGCCTTTATTTCCAAATTTAATTTTGATGAAAGGGCGAGTAGAGTTTTCCATAGGAATATCTGACTTGACTGGACGAAAAAGTCTAGCGGTCGATATGTCCATAATAATTCCATCTAGTCTATACTCTGCAGAGCTTATATCAGTAAATATACGGTGTCTGGACGATACGTACAACTCGTGTAATTTTCTCAGTGAAAAATTATAAATTATTTTCTCACTATAGGCAAAGATCATAGGAAAACAAACAACCAAAAAGATTTGACTTAGAAACTGAAGACAAATCCCGATGGGTATCACTCATTCAAGTCACTTGTCTTAATCAATCTCAGCGTTTGTGAATGAACCCCATCTAGAACTGTCTTCCGTGACATGTGATATCAGATTTTCGTTTTACTGTCTTATCCTAATATAACGACACCAATGAGTTAAGAAGAACTTTCCTATTGTAAAAAGGTTATCATAACCTCTAATCTGAACTTTCCTACTGTAAAAAGGTTATCATAACCTGTAATCTGAACTTGGCCGGCTCTACTATCGCATGTTAATATTACGACTGTATGACGTTGAAGAAAACCATAGAAACATAACATGACGTCATTGTGATGTCACAACGGCTTGTTGCATTATGTGAAGAAATTTTGAAAGTCGGTTGTTTTCTACTTTTACATAAGGAATGCTGTCAATATTTTCGAATTTTCATTTTAGATATGATTGGTAGATTTTAACATATATAAAATATCAATTTAATAGAACAATTCCTGTTTAATGACATTGTTCGGCAATTTCATTTCAATATTTATGCATTAAAAGGCCTCTTTTAAGTTTGTTAGCGTAGGAATAATTATAATTAATTATTAACAGATTTCCATTAATTATTAATAAAACTGTTTGCCAATGTCGGCCACGGTCCCTTGAGCTTTTTTTTAAAGTTCATTAATAGTTTTACATGTGCTATGAGCAATTTTAGGTGAAAGACCAACCATTTTTATAACATCTCTCCCAGAATGTACAATATAATAGAATGGTGCCACATAATAAAGTATGGCCGTTTTATAAGCCATTTGGCAAATCATTAAAATGCATGTCATGAGCGAATATTGTAATAACAATTAGATTTCACGTAGTCTTCCATAATTACGCAGTGAGAGTGATCTCCAGTCTAGTCATTGGTATTTCTACAGATACACCAGTGTTTTACCCCTGAACATTGGGACACGACATCAGATAAGTGTCTTCCCTTAGTCAAGTCTGGGGCCAATCCTCTGATTGTGGTAATGGAAAAATCTGTCCTCAAACACTTAACAATGGCCGCCAGTTAAGGAAAACTGATTCTGTTTTGAAGTTAAACATTATAAAATCGAAACAAGCTTACCATTCTTCAACTGTACATTCACTAGTTGTAAAGTGGGCTTATCCCGAAAATTTCCTCATTATTGTCAGCATAGCAGAAAAATGAATAAATACAAACTTAATACAAAGTGTTTATTAAATCTTATTAATAAGATAAGATTGTTCAGTCAGTTCGTTTCAAATTCATTAACATTGCTTTCAGAGGTGTTAAATGCAGAGTTCAAGAAGACAATGTTCAAAACATCCGACCTTAATCCTTTTTGATATTGAGGCTTCTGACTACGACAAACATTATCATTAAATAATCAAGAACACAAGTGTATTACTATCAAAGGTTTTCGTGATATGTTTGATGTGCTTGATCTTGGAAAGTTTGTGACGACTTTTTTTATGTAATCGGGTAACATGCTTTCTATTCTGTTCTAAAAACATGAAAGTAAAGTATTCAGATAAGTGGTGGCCGTTAACCAGGAAAAAAACATTACAAAACAAAATCGGGAACAGAAACAATGTTCCACAGTGGATATTCACGGACCTTTGAAATTCAAAGTTGAGACCAGCTGCCCGGGAGGAGTGAACGTCTCTTGTTTCGCTCACCACAGCCGCCTTGAATGTCTTTATATACAGACGAAACAAATATAATTCTGCATTGTATACATACTTGAATGTGAACAAAAACTGTGAAGAAAGTGCTACAGCTACACAACAGCAGGAAAACGTGTATGATAACACTTAAGCCAAACGCTCCACGGGGAACTTTTGATGATTGACTCCATTATAACCCATTGCTAAAGAACGATTGACTCCATTATAACTCATTGTAGTAGATTTCATTTTTGACCAGATGAATATAATCAGCATTTGTCCCTCCGATGTTTGTTGTGTGACCATTCGAGATGGTACTGTGAAGGGTTTCGCCCGGTATAGCATTAACACTATCTCCTATTTGAGATGAAGTAGGTACAAAATTGCCGTCCTTTTCGATCTGTGGTCTGGTGCACCCAGTCGGGAATGTATAATGATGACTGCCGAAAGTAGCTGGAGTAGGTACCAGATAACCGTCCATGTCGACATGTGACCCTGTGCGCTCATTCGATAATGTGTAATGATGAATACCTTCAGTGGATGGAGTATGCCCGCTGCTATTTCTCTGATTTATGTATGCATTGTGGTCATGGTTGATGTTTGATTGATAAGCTGGGACAGCATAACCGTGTTCATAAGTCGGTGAATCACGTCCAAATAACTGCTTTTCATTTTGTGCAGTTGGTTTCTGCTACAATAATAAAATATTATATTATGAACAAAATAGTATAAGGTTATGAACACAATAGTATAATGTTTGAAACACAATAGTAAAATGTAATGAACACAATAATATTATGCAAAACAATGAATAAGAATCCGACAGAATGAATAATTAGACTGCAATAGCAACGGTTGGTTATTGTTAACTATTGATATTGGCATATACATGTATAATAAAACAGTATAATCAATTTCTCATACTTGACAAGAAACCCGATATGATCGAAATCCACAATACCATAGTCAAATAAATCACAACAATATTGAATTGTAATACAGTTGTAGTTCCAACTTAGTATGGTCAATTGAAGCAACACCGTCCCTTAATTGGTGTAGTTAACCCGTTTACAGGCCCAAAATCCAACCCACCACAAAAGCATTCCAATCAAACAACATATTTAAAAATTACAATCTACCTCATGGTGAACAAGGACTAACAAGTAACTATAAAAGAGAGGTTATAAGAATATAAACACAAATAGTATTATAGAATACATCTTTCGTATAAAATGTATACTGACATTGACATGAGCCACCCAAGTTCTTACTGTCTAAAAGCGAGTTAAGGCCTGTCCCCTCCCTTCACTGTAAGAATTAAAACACTGTAGAAAGTATAACCGCACTTATCAGTAAATCTGCAGCAAAATAAAGATTAATAATACGTAGTATGCAAGACAGTTGAACATAAACTATTACAAATATTTGGGATGCAGGGTTTATACTACGTATTGTTTGAATGTGTCTGATAAACAGTATTCTACAATATTAACACCCTTTCTATCAAACTGCCCGACTTTATTCTGGAAGCCACCGGGACCAAGTGTGCAGCTGTTTCGATGTCGGATTAAAGCACATTCTAAAATATATAAACAAGTACCTTATGATGAGTGCAACAGTCAGTGTAATCACTACGACGACAAGAACACCACCAAGACTGCTGCTCACGAGTACACAGGAACTTACACCCATACTGGATACTGGTGAAGATTCATCTATGATAAAGATACAAAAAGACGATAACAACGGAAAGTGTATTACTCTGGGACTCGCACAAACGTATTTCTATAGAATCAGGGATGTGACACTTGATAGCCAGAAGGAGTGACCGTCTCCTGTTCTGCTTGCCACACTTGCCATGAATGCCAAAACTACACAGACGAACCCCTTAACACCGCACAAATGAGGTGGTTGTTGATTAAAACTGTATTCAAAGTGTCAAAACTTACATAACACCAGAATAGTATGTATGTTATCATACTGAAGTGAACTCTCCGCAGGGATTTTACGACCTTCACACTGCAATGGCGGAAAGTGCAATAATAATATAAAATATGTAGAAAGAGATGCAGTATCACTATGGTACTCTTTACAAAGGACATTTATTACTGAAGATAATAATTGGATAATTATGTAATACATTATCCAAAAGAAAAAATCTTTCATCTATCTTTTATTTTTATAGCCGCTTGACATAGCTACATTTCTTAAAATGTGACTAGAACTCGAAAGGTATAACGAAACCAATTCTCAAGTGTCGACTAAAAGAAGTCCATGAATGTGGTAAGAGCTCGTGAAATCATAACCTCTTGTGTAACCGCAGGTGCCCGGGAGGAGTAATCGTCCCCTGGCTATATGCAACAACCATCGCAAAAGTCTGCAATAACTTTTTAAGTCGAGGAAGTAAATACATAAATATACACATATGAGCACATGAAGCAGACAAGAACACAGTCAAATTTTCCTATTCAAGGCATGGGATGTTGTTTAACTGAATTTCTGGCTTCAAAAAAAAAAAAAAAAAAAGAAAATAAATAAAAAAATAAATAAATTAATTAAAAAAAAATATGACGTTCATGATAATAAATAATGCCATTTCTGTCCCTCCAACATACCAGAATGCTTTGTTATTTCATATCCGATATGAGTTATTACTGCCCGTTCCCACTTACTGATATTCAATGTTGCACTGTTCCGTTTTTTTGGTGGTTGGGTTCTTGAAGACAGGAACAAAACCGTAAAAGGTGATACAAATCCTTCTTCTGTAAGTAAAGAGAAGAATTTCATTGATGTATCACATCACTTCAGTTTAAGGGTAATGCATTGTTCCGATGTATAGAAGTTCTTTTATTTAGTTTGATATAACTAAATCAAGATTTGTAGTCTGTGGGGTATTAGGTACTTCACATCAAGATTTGTAGTTTGTGGGATATTAGGTACGTTACATCAAGATTTGTAGTTTGTGGGGTGTTAGGTACCTTACATCAAGATTTGTAGTCTGTGGGGTGTTAGGTACCTTACATCAAGATTTGTAGTTTGTGGGGTATTAGGTACCTTACATCAAGATTTGTAGTTTGTGGGGTGTTAGGTACCTTACATCAAGATTTGTAGTTTGTGGGGTGTTAGGTACCTTACATCAAGATTTGTAGTTTGTGGGGTATTAGGTACCTCACATCAAGATTTGTAGTTTGTGGGGTGTTAGGTACTTCACATCAAGATTTGTACTTTGTGGGTTATTAGGTACCTTACATCAAGATTTGTAGTTTGTGGGGTGTTAGGTGCCTTCACATCAAGATTTGTAGTTTGCGGGGTATTAGGTACTTCACATCAAGATTTGTAGTTTGTGGGGTATTAGGTACCTTACATCAAGATTTGTAGTTTGTGGGGTATTAGGTACCTTACATCAAGATTTGTAGTTTGTGGGGTGTTAGGTACCTTACATCAAGATTTGTAGTTTGTGGGGTATTAGGTACCTTACATCAAGATTTGTAGTTTGTGGGGTATTAGGTACCTTACAACAAGATTTGTAGTTTGTGGGGTATTAGGTACTTTTCATCAAGATTTGTAGTTCGTGGGGTATTAGGTACTTTACATCAAGATTTGTAGTTTGTGGGGTATTATGTACCTTACATCAAGATTTGTAGTTTGTGTGGTATTATGTACCTTACATCAGGATTTGTAGTTTGTGGGGTGTTAGGTACCTTCACATCAAGATTTGTAGTTTGTGGGGTGTTTGGTACCTCACATCAAGATTTGTAGTTTGTGGGGTGTTAGATGACTAACACCAAGATTTGTAGTTTGTGGGGTGTTAGGTGCCTTCACATCAAGATTTGTAGTTTGTGGGGTATTAGGTACCTTACATTAAGATTTGTAGTTTGTGGGTGTTAGATGACTAACATCAAGATTTGTAGTTTGTGGGGTATTAGGTGATTTGAAACTCGTGTACGTTTAGATCTACAGAAGAAATGGAGTGTTAAAATGTTCTGTAGACTTAATGTGTTTTGACATTGAATGGTCAATGTATTTCACAATAGACGATCTTCATATTTTATAAGATATAAGCGGCCCAAGACCCGACATGTTTTTGCAAGGGTTTTCATTTTGATGTAAAGAACTAAATAGTGACGTCACAAGTATTAGCAATAATTTTAAAATAAAAAAAAAAAAGAGTTGCATGTCGGGTCTTGGGCCGCTTATATCATGTAAAATATGAAGATCGTCTGTTATTTTCATGTTTTTTTCCTGTAACTTGAGATTCTTTATTTAGAAAATATTCAAGATCGAACCATTGTGATTTTTAATGATCTCTTCCATCATTTTTAAATTAACTTTTAATGAACTAATCATCTAAATATTATTAACGTGCAATGCTAAAAATATTAACGATGAACAAGTCTTTAACAGAATAATTCATGAAAATGACTTATCTTTATCCATTTTTCTAGCAGAGCTAATGTTCTTTACAGACTGCCGCTCGGTGTCTTAGTACTTTACTTACTGACACATTGGAACTGTTTTTCAAGAGAACAGTCGATAAATGTAAACGTTGAATTAGACTGCCTAAAACCGCACATCCTGTCATAATCTTCTGAAAAAGGAATAACGTATTACTTTTAGTAAATCATGTATTATTTTAATCATACACTGCAATTAATTCGCTTATGCTATGACTGGAATGGTTTCAATAAGGTTATTTGATATAAAAAGGATATTTACAGCCATATTGAATTATTCAAAGCGAAATACATGTAAATAGTTTATTAATACATACGTCATACCCTTAAACGAAAATAGATGCACAAGTTCAAATAACTATTGAAATTAAGAAATATATATATATATATATATATATATATATATATATATATATATATATATATATATATATATATATATATATACATATATATATAAATCACAAATCATTTAATTTGCAAAAACAGACCAGTTATCAACTAACTGCTTCGACGTAGTTAGAAAAAAGACCTACCAATTTCAAACAATACACGATAATTTGAATTAAATGGCAAAAAAAAAAAAAAAAAAAAAAAAAAATTAAAAAAAATTTCGAATTCAAAATCTGTTTGCTTCTTTATTAGAATTTTTAACAATTATTTATATCAGGTTTGTATGGAAGAAATTAATCAGTTTGGTTGGTTGATTGGTGTTTTACGTCGCTTTCAACAACTTTTCAGTTATATCGCAACATGGAAGAAGGAGGTAACCGATATGGTGACGCAATCTAGAAAACGGGGCGCAGCAAGCCAAGCCCTTAACCAATACAGCATGTCTGCCCCAAGAAATTCATTAAAAACCAAGTACATATTGATACTAAGGAGTATGACTCCTGTGATATCTGACTTCAATTCACATACGCTTTGCACCACTGTGCAATCTTAGAACGACTATGTCCTGAAAGTACAGACCTCTTCCTTTCCTATAATATATAATAATAATATAATAATAGCACCCTTCATGACATCCACAGTTACTCAAAATGTTTGATCTCTGGTCAGCGTGGTATTAAAAATGGTAAAAAAAAAAATGGTAAAAAAAAAAAAAAATAATAATAATAATAAAAATAATAATAATAATAATAATAATAATAATAATAATAATAATAATAATAATAATAATAATAATAATAAAAAGAATAAGCAGATACTCAAAGTTATTTACACTTAAGAAATATACATAGCGCATATTGATAAAGTTACTGAATGTAGAGCCCATTCAATGATACTCGCCTGAAGGACAAAAGTCATTGATTACATATGCGACATTTTCACGAAGTCGTATTCGAGAAAGTAATTCGTTTAAGTTTCTTGATGTTACAGAAGCGGGAGAACAGTTGGATGTAGACGCATAAACTAAAACAAGAGAAATATGGAATCATTTAATAAATATATAATCGTGTAGATTTATATATGTCAATAATCAGTAACCACATGTATGTGAAGGGGCCTTGACAACTTAAAAATAACATTTGTTTTAGTTGAATATATATTTTCAGTTCCCTCTCCTTGTACCTAGGCAGTGGATATCTTCCACGCTATCATACGCAGAAATGTGCCACAACACCAAGAATATGAGATTATATTTAAACAATGAACGATCAGTGTTGTAGAAGATGTGATTTACATAGAGATGGAAAGGAGCCAGGAGGTCCAAACAAGACTAAATCTAAAAAACATTAGGCTATGAAATCATCGTACAGCCATAAGAGTTCAGTTCTTTTCAAGGTATATCAAAGTACAGATGTATTAGTGGCTGTCATGGGATCACTAATCCTATGGAAAGGGACAAAATCTCTGTATCTGTATAACGTTAGCAATACAAATAAATTAAGCAGAAAATATCCGTTATTCTTGTTCAATTGTCTAACATAAGTTAATTTCCAGCATGTCAGAACTGTAGATATACGAAATAACCGATGCGATGTCATTTTTGAGAGAAAGGATATTGGGGACGTTTGGGAGTTAAATGTGACATATCTTTGTAATATCTTTGCCCGATGGCATGAAGAAGGGGAATTCAGTTTGGGTTTTTTTCTCACTTTGTTCTTGCTTTCGGCATCAACATAACATAGTACTCGGCTGTCTGGTATACAACATCTTAAAAAACATATTTCCTACGAATACCAAGTTAATACATAAATAAACAAATATAAAACAAAAATCAGACAAAGCACGCACAAAAATTTTAAGCATATAATTTGTGGTGTGGCAACTGTATAAAATAAAAGGCTTTAACAGCCTCTTAATATAGCAGAGTAGATAATTTAGGTAAGAAATAACTTACCATATTTGCACTACCTTCTGTACTTACTTTGCAATTTACATGTAGGGAAGGAACGTTGTACGAGTGCATTGATTTTCTCTTAACGGAAGTTAGATGTATATTTTAATTGCTAGAGAATGTGGGAAAAAATCAACTTCCTTATACTCGGTAACTATTAAATACTCACTGCGATTATAAGCATCTTTACAAATACTTCTTGACGGTTTAACAATTATTCGCTGCTCGATATTGATCCATAAAGGTATACAGTCATCTATAACATTAATACATAAATATATAAATGATGTGTTTGACATGCGCCTTTTGTATGGTTTTTATTTACGCAGATTTAAAACAGAAGTATCATCTAGATTAAAAGAGAAGACAATAGGTGTGGATCTTTTGTATGATAAATCTATTAATAGACATGTATGATAAACAACAACGTACATAATGCAAATATAAGTCACAATGTACAATATTAAAGAAACTTACTTGAACAAATACTAGTGCTTGTGTATCTTTCTATGTTGACCCAGGTGTCTTTCTGATAGACTGGATAAGGAATTCCAGCGTAGTCCATCAACATTGAATGCTGGTCTTTACAATAATTAACAGCTTCGGCAAATCCACTCACTTCCAGCATTGCCTGTGCATGATCTATGTAATATATATTTCAGTACTTAAGTACTTTTTTAGTTTTACGCTTCTTTTTCAGGTTATTATATTTTGCTTTAAACATGCGGTGTTTAAATATTTTGTATTTTTTATTTCGGTATCCATCGCAGGCGATGCGAGACAAACAGGAGATGACACCTCTCGGACACTATGTCATCATGAATTCTTAAGGTCCATGCATCTCTGTCATGCTGCTGCTTTATAAAGTCGATTATACTGACTATTCATTACCGTTTACTACAGTTTTGTAAGTGCCTTAGTGTCACCGCATCAGCTACTTTCGCAACTACATGTATTTATGTATTGTTTATTAGCAATATCGATACGAGTAATACACTCTAGATACTTACGACATCACATAATACTGAAACTCGGGATGAAAGGAAATCACGAATCATTTAGATAATAGTTTTAAATACTCTTATTCTGATCCACGTGTCCGTAACAACAAATCATATGTTTTCTTCCTCTTTTTCGTCGTTCTTCCGTTAACAACTTTTATTAATGTCTCTACTTTATTTACATAATTTAACAATTTGACACTATATATATAATATAATGAAAAAAAAAAGAAAGAAGAAATAAAAATCCCTTCAGAATTAGAGGTTTTACCGTTGTTACTAACACAATATGCAATCGAACTTCGATCACTCGAAGTGCACAGGATCGTCAAAATCACTTCGAGTTCCGTTAGGCTCCAGTTTTCGAAGTTTTAGAATGATACTAAAAATATGTCCATATAAAGGCGAATTCAAGCTTTTCTATTAATTTTTGACTGTAATTAAAAGAATTATATAACTTTACAAGTATTTATGTCATTTTAATTACATATTTAGATCATATAGGTCCAAATCACAAATGCACGGAAATTCATTCTGTTAATATAAAACATATATACCTTTTAATTTCATGCTCTAGATGGGCATTTCGACAACTTAATTCTCTTCAGTGATGCTCGTGGCCGAATGATTGGAATTCTCATAATATATAAATATTTGAAGAGCAGTGTTGAAACCAAAATGACCGAAAAGTGAACCAAAGAATCTATCTAAGGACAGAGCTATGCGTGAGGGAGATACTCCTTAGTTTTAGACTGAAAATTTGAGGTATATATTTCATGTCAGTACAAAAACACTGAAAAGTAGACCGTCAGTACAAACGCACTGAAAACTAGCCTTTGTCTTATCATTCTAACTTCATTATCAGGGGTAGATTACTTACATTTTCCTATCATAATACTGGATACAACACAAAGACAATTCCACGTCATGAACATCGTCATAAAGCTACTTCTTCTTATTTCAAACTTACTCAAACGTTAAAAATTGCTGGCAAATCAATGATGTCAGAAGCGGAAACCGATCCTCTTCATACACATGATCTTATTTTCGATTAGCACTAACTTATATATAAATAAAGAATAAGGAAGTAAATGTATTGTTTTGTCGTCCAACTCCGCTAACTTTAGCACAGTAATTGTGCTAATAATATTATAATACTATTCTTGTGTTATGGTAATAAAATTTATCTACATAAAAAAGAAAAAGATGGGGCTGTGATATATTAACGTGGTCATGAAGGATTGTAACTTATGGCAGTCCCTTGTCTATGCATTTATACATATACGTACTATGTAAGTAGGTACGTACACACTCACGCACATACATATATATGCATACATACATACATAAGAGAGAGAGAGAGAGAGAGAGAGAGAGAGAGAGGACAATGGGGACAAAACGTAACACATGTTTTTGCTTTTTTATTTTTAAACTTTAATCATAGCACACTGACAAAAGCAATCTTAGATTGAACTGAAGTGCATTATCGTACGTAGAATCAGATTTTCCATCCGGTGAATGTCGATTCACTACCATAGATATAGCTGGTAGTGGAACATTGGATCCATACGGCATCCCCTCTATTCAGCCACATGACGGCAGACTGTGTACAGAAGTAGTATTGCGAATAGCTTCTGTTTGAGGTACAAGACGCCGATTGATACTTCACTCCATTCCTGACCAGATTAGTGTATGAATTTTGCCCATGGTATGTTTTTTAATGACCAAGAGAAGGCATAGAGTCCGGTATATGGACTTGTGAATTTGTAAGTCTTTGTGTTGAAAGCATTCGCTTGGTTGACCAGTGTCCTGTCAAAGTAGACAGAGCTGCTTGTACTATAAGTTCTACTTGACGAGGGATAGGCATGGAATCCTACTCCGTTGCCATGGATACTGCCTGTCGATACAATGAATTAAAATAAAAATACTCAAAACTTTTATGTTCTCTGGTTTACAAAATAGAAAATTGATCAAACGCAAGTGAGACAGTAATTCTATTAATCCATTGTGGTTGTCATAGCAATCATTTTAAAGACAAACTAGAATTTGAATATGTCGGTAAGACACGGTGCCCCCGCTGGCAGCTTAGGTAGTTAAATATACTTGCCAGAGAATTAATATTTGAACATTCAAAAAATTTCTAATGTTCAAAGGCATTTACTCTGTCACCGGAACACACCCAAATTCGAACTTAACCTGTATTTTCCCTTGATATATCTATATACACAATATCAATTTAATCCATCAAACCTTCAAACAGAAAATGAGCAAACACTGTCATTTTTAAGAAATTTCCTATTTTCAATGACAATAACTCTGTCAGAACTCACCGGACCACACTCAATCTGATTAAAACCACATCTTTGTTTCGCTTCTCTGTTTGTCCCATTGCGGATAAAGATCTGGCGAAGCTCCGTAAGGGGCCATGTTCTGGTGGACTCTGATTTTCAGCCAATCAGTGGATCAGTTACAAATTCCTAGGAATGAAATTAACATCCCCAGCGTGCGTGACCTACAAGGTAGCTTTGAACAGTGTTTGTTACATATTGCGTCACTTGCATGTGCCTAGCCGAGGCATTGATTGGATATGCGAAAAAAAAAACCGGTTTCGGTGACTGGAACGTCATCACAGTTAACCAGAACATGATGAGTGGAGCTGTCATTTTTATGAAATTTTCTATGTTCAAGGGCAATAATACTATCAGAAATTACCGGAACACGACCATATTCGAACTTGACCTGTATTTTCCTTAATACATCAACCTTCAAAGACAAAATGAGCGGAAACCGTCATTTTAAAGAAATTCTCTATGTTCAAGGGTAATAACTCTGTCAAATATAACCGGACCACACCCATATTCAAAGTTGACCTGCATCTTCCCTTGATACATCTCATCTTATCCCAATATCAATTCAATCCATCAAAGCTTTAAAGTGAAAATGATCGGAAAGTGAATGATGACGGAATGACGGAATAGGGCAACACTATATGGCCGGGGGCATAAATAGTATTTTCTTTCTTGATATTGTAGTGAGCTTACGAAACTTTAAATGAATAGTGCCCTTTTGATACAAGATGACGACGTTAGAAAAGAATGCTGTATAATTCAATGAATTACCATTACAGGCCATGACAGCCATCATGGATATCTTACACAATGAAACTCACCTAAATTTCCCACTCTGTCGGCCAGTTCCAAACCATGTTGCAAGGTTTTAGCCTGGTTCATCAGATTTGCCAGTAAACTCTTCCCTGATCCTTCATTGCACTGACACAATAGCAGAATCAGGCCTAGTATATATATGTTCATAATGTAACCGTCTGTTTTGATCTGTATGAAAAATATTCATTATATCATTTTTCTTACCAAAGACCATTTTCATCTGTCTTTTTGAGAATTATTTTTGATGCAGATTTCGATCTCCTTGTTGCTAGTCACTTTGGTACTTATTTTGCTAAACAAATATTTACATGTTGGATCGTCATCGTTTCTAAGGCTTTGAGCATTACTAAAAACCTAAAATTATTCAGAATTGCTTGAGATGATTTTGTCTACCAACGTATAAAATGGGAATTATAGATAAACACTGAGGTGATCCAGACGTTACACTGGGTATACCCCTCAAGATTTTTCTTCGGTTTCCAAGTAAAATCTTATTCTAACGATTTTTTGTTTTACTATGACCAAGTGAGAAAAAAATATAGATTATTTCATCTATTGAAATTTACAACAATATATATAATATATGACTTAAAATTTGCTCTATCGATTACGATAAACCCAAAGTCATACCCATAATATATTCAGAATGTTTCGGACTTCTTCTCATTGAAGAATCGGGCATTATCTAAAGTCAAAGCAGACGCGTATAGCTTGCAAACCCCATTTTAATAGCCGTAAACAGTCAAAACAAACGGCAAATGTTGTTTATTTTGTCTGTACGCTGAAAAAAAGATTATACTCAAAGTAAGAAATTGTTTTACTTTAATGATTGACAACGGTTGTAATTACAAGTACTTATATATACATACCTTTGTAGACAAAATTCTGGAATTGATCCACACAAAGTATAAAGTGTATAACTCACTAGTTTTTATATGTTATAAGAAATCAAACATCAGCAGATTTCTAGGACATAGCATTTTACAAGTACCATATGTTGCATTTCAAGGAGAAATTTTTCAGCCTTTTAAAAAGGATTTTCTATCATGAATAAATAGAAATAACATAAACGGAGAGTTATAAATTAATAAAATTGGGTTATATTATTTGATTTCATCATATAGATTCAATTCATTAGATGTCATACCCTGATAATATACTTAGGTTATGTTCATTTTACAAAACATTTAAATTGTCTGTTTGAGGTTAGACATTTTTCAAAACGATGAAAATTGAATAATGAAGCATTGATATTTATATACATACACCTCTGACAAGTGACGCTTCATGAAATTTAATTGGAATGAAAAAGGTTAAGCCGAAGGAGGTAACATTGTCATATGGACATTTACATGTTAACAATAATAACGTCTATACTAATTGTGAATAAATCTAAGAATTCATTGGTCGATATCAGATGCTAACTCCCCCATGTCACTTAACCAAACTATCATTGGTCGATATCAGATATTTACTCCCCCCATATCACTTATTCAAGGTATCATTGGTCGATATCACATGCTAACTCCCCCATGTCTATTAGCCAAGATATCATTGGACGATATCAGAAGCTAACTCCCCCACGTCACTAAGACAAGATATCATTGGTCGGTATCTGATGCTTACTCCTCAATATCACTTAGCCAACATATCATTGGTCGATATCAGATGGTAATCCTCCATATAATTTATTCAAGATATCATTAGTTGATATCAGATGCGATCTCCTCACTGTCACCTAGACAAATATCTGATGCCTAATCCCCCATGCCACGTAGTCAAGATATCATTGGTCGATATTAGATGTTTACTATAAATAAAGAAAATATATACCTTTTAATTTTATGCACCATATGCGCATTTCGACAAGTTATGTCTCTTCAGTGATGCTCGTGGCCGATTGATTGGAATTCTCAAAATATATAAAAATATGAAGAGCAGTGTTGAAGCCAAAATGACCGAAAAGTGGACCAAAGAATCTATCTAAGGAAAGAGTTATGCATGAGGGAGATACTCCTTAGTTGTAGAGTGATTTACTTAATTCCCATGTCACTTAGTCAAAATGTCATTGGTCGATATCAGAAGCTTACTCCTCCGTGTCACTTTGCCAAGATACCTTTGGTCGATATCAGATGCTTACTCTTCTGTATCACTTAGTCATAATGTCATCGGTCGATATCAGATGCTTACATCCCAAGGTCACTTAGCCAAGATATCATTGGTCGATATCAGATGCTTACACCCCCATTTCACTTATCCAAGATATCATTGGTCGATATCAGATGCTTACTCCTCTGTATCACTTAGTCAAAATGTCATCGGTCGATATCAGATGCTTACACCCCCATGTCACTTAGCCAAGATATCATTGGTCGATATCAGATGCTTACTCCTCCTTAAGCTTGTCACTTATTCAAAATGTCATTGGTCGATATTAGAAGCTTACAATACTCCTCCATCTCACTTAATCAAGATATCATTGGTCGGTATAAATACAACAGATGCTTACTCTTCCATGTGACTCGGTAAAATGTTTAATTTTAGACTTGATCGAACTGCAATATAATGTCTTGGCTATGTAACAAACGGGACTACTAGTAATTCAATTTTCCTATCACGAACGTCTCCTCTTTATGTAGCAAAATTCTTACATATAGTCTCCAGGATAATCCGATATACAAGAGCCTTATGGACGTATGATGATTCTACTCATCAGAATTTTACAGTCTCTACAATGAAATTGTCTAACAGTACTACAAGTTTCTACCATCTATTATGTTGATGTATCTGTTTTAGAGATGTAGATGTTATGTCATTTATACTTATTATGACCAGTAACTACAGTTTATAGTGGTAAAACTCCAGATTCATGGCGGGTGTTACTGGTGAGCAGAGGCTGCTTACTCCACCGAATCTCATCTTTGTTTCGTTTTCCCAGATGTCCATATTACTCATTATTTTGTTATGCATACATGATTGCGATATTGCTATACTTAGGTACCTTGTATTTGGCTTTCAGCTAGCTATGCTGATATTTTATTGACACTGTTTAGATCTGAAATCTATCTTTAGCTTTGGACAGCGACCGGTAAGAATCTTTGTAATTATATATAAAATAATATTCGTGATATTGGCTGTGATTGACGCCCCAGTCACTTAACCGAAAAAAGAAATAATATAAATACATGTATAAGATTTTGATGTGGTAAGTGCCCACGACCTTAGATTTAGAACAACAAAACTGAACTTGCTAATAAAATCAGATTCTTAAATACCGTGGACTTAACAAATACGCAGGATTCTTTTAAAGAAATCAATGAAGAAAGGAAACATTATCAGATTTATTGAATAACCCCTCCCTTTACAAAACCAGATGACGGCTGTGTCATATGAAATGTCTATAACACAAGTGACATCCGGAGGGTGGAGCGATGGTGTTCGGAAATGGAAAATCTTTAAAAAAGGAGGGTGTGGTGTGGAGATTTTATATACATATAGTGTTCTGATAGAGTATAACATTATTTTAATCAAAGCTAATTACCGGTAAGTGACTTTGTTGTGCATTATTTACATTTGCTGTGTTTTAATTTTGATTGGAAGGGGAGGCACCGTGTTAAAAAAGGTGGGTGGAGTCATAGATGCTATACAACAAGGGGATTCCTTTTTTAATTATGTGAAGTTTACGAAAGATAATCTGTTGAAAATATACCCTTTATATTTTCATCGTTGAAATTTTAATTATCAGGAAAAACAGCCAAAATGATCTGTAAAATATGAATTGAAACAAATTTACCAATATATTTTGTTAGGATCATTTTTTATTTCTTTTGTTTTATATAAATCGAATATTGGCATTTTTGAGTGGGTGAGGATAAATACTTAAAATGGGTGTTTCTAGTTACTAGAAAAACCTATACACTTTCCTTTTGTGACAAGTAAAAAGATATATCAAATGGATATAGGTATAAATTTGACGTTATCTTTTGAAAACAGAGTTGTGGTGGGAAAACAGACGGGCAGATTGTTGGATTCTGTTTTGAATTATTTTGATGTACACCATAGATTTTACGGAGAAAATGAGATTTTCAGTAAAACACCTATGAAAGTTCGATTTCAACATACATGATACATGACATCTGAATTTAGAGAGCAACCATTTCATTTTGGAGGTCAGGAAGAGTTTTGTGAGCAGGATTTTTTTTTTTGCCTATTTTCAGGGCCTGAATTTTTTAAACCAATATTCAGAGACTCCATTTTCAATTACCCTTATCCGAATTATTTTATTACAGGCCCTTCGGGTGGGAAAATTAATTTTTCCCATATTGGGAACCAGAATTTTTTTCTGGCAAAGTCTCCCCCCCCCCTTAAAATCAAATGGTTGCTTCCATTCGATCAAATGGCTTTGTTTAACGTTCTTTAATGTAAAGAAAAGAAAACAACCGAGCAGAAATAAATGGGACCTTCTTGTCCACATGATAGATATTCGGTTTAAAGCAAAACGGATCAGACGTTCACATTCGGAAGGTACCAGTTTCTGGTTCTGACTTTTCTTATGTTTTGAAAGCGAAAGTAAAAAAATCCCCATAGCTATTTTTAGTTTATATGTATCAAGATAAAGGACCATAGACTACAGTTTTTTTTCCTGTTGTTTCCTTTGTAAACTAAAAAATCATTGCAAAAATCCCACCACTTATTTTTTTCTGAAATTTATGTATGTTGTTCTACTACATAAGAGCTGTCATTTCATGATCTGCAGAAAAAATTGCATACGCCAAACTCAAAATATCTATCAATACACATCTTGACCCCTATGACCTCACTCTCAAGTCTTGAAGTAGTGTATTCATGCGACGACATTTCAGCCTCATGACATACTCAGGAATGCACCAAAAAGCTTTAATATCATTTTTAAATTTTTTTTCAAACTCTTTTCTACCAGACGACATGTTTAAATCACTATAAATACCATGACAACACTGGTAAATAAATCGAAAAAGATGCAAACATTAATTTTTTTTTGGGACTATGTGCGTGGTACATGACACAAGGGAGGAAACTGTAGTCTATGGTCTAAAAGGGTCACTTTTTTGCACCAATCCTAACCAAATTTTTTCGACACATACATTGACATATTTTGAACTAAAGTGCCAAGTTTCATTGAAATCAATCAACATTAAAGCACTTAAAATATTGCTAAGAAACACCTATGTAACCATGCAATTTGTGTTGTAAAATGTAAGCAGTGAATCAAATACTTCAATTTCAAACTCAAATAATTTCATAATTAAAAGGAATATCAACTTGGAATCTTTTTTACTTCAAAATGTTATTACAGTACTTTGCATTCATATTTAAGATAAGGACTGGAGATTTCATTTTTTAATTTTAATTAATTTTTAAATTCATGTATATCAAATGAAAGAAAAATCAATTTAAAAATTCAAATTAAATTCTTAGAAAACAGAAATGAGTATGATTATGCCCTAGAAAAATACTAAGGATATTAGATAATCAGATAAAAATGTTGGAGTAACTGTAATGTTTATTTATGGAATTTAGCACTACAATAATAAAGCCAGGGGTGGTCTGAGCTTTTTGGGATAAAGGAAGAGGTATTTGTATATGTACTGGCTGTGAGGGGTATTATAGATCTTTCTATTTACAAAAACCAAAGCAAACAGTTTCACAAATAAGAGCAATACAACAAATAATTTTAATAAATGATTTATACTGTGAATTCTTCATTTTTTGTGTTATAAGACATGTAAATGTCATGATCATGGCACTAGTAACCAGACCATCCTTAAGTCCTTAAAACAATCAAAGTAAGCTATTGCCATGCTTGTTACACAGTCAGTATAAAGAAATGAGTGTATAAATATAAAAATTCTACCTATAACAATACCAGTATTTTCTACAATAAAGGGAATGAAGGTCAGATACATAGCCTAAGTAACAGTATCCCCCCCCCCCTTTTTTCTGATTTTTTGAGTGGAATACTAGTTTTATCATCTAGGAAAACATTATCAATGAAGAAAATATCAGTGTGCAAGGCAAACATTTGCCACAGTATGACTTTCCAACCAATGTCATCTTCCTTCCTTGTAGAATACATCTTGCAGAGCACCTCACCTCCCCCCCCCCTTTTTTTTCCAAGGCCAAGTTCTAGATTTTTTCATTGGAGTTACATTATAAGGGGAAATTGTAGTAATTAAAGCATTCAGAATTTATCAACATACATATACATAGTCAATTTCCTAAGTATGAGAAACCTCATCTCCTATTTTTCTCTTATTTGAATAATATGCCCATAATTTGGGAATGAAATTAGTTAAGTTTGTTGACAAAATTTTACCCTAAATTTCTTAAATGCTTGCCTAAAATACCTCTTTCATCACTTTGAAGCATATATATGTGAAGTGGAGCCTATTTCAAATGAATACATGCATATGCGCTTGATAAATATGCAAAGGGACATAGTCAGCCTATCACATAATAGGGCGGTCAGAGGAAATTCTGTAAAAATTACATTAAATACTTTTCTGAGCATATACTTCAACAGAAATCGCATGAAATTACCTTAATAAATTATTCTCTAAGATGTACTGTAGAAAAAAATGCATTAGAATGGATATTTCTGTCAAATTCTCAACTTCTGCTGTTTACAGTAAAAGGGTCACTTTTTTGCACCAATCCTAACCAAATTTTTTCGACACATACATTGACATATTTTGAACTAAAGTGCCAAGTTTCATTGAAATCAATCAACATTAAAGCACTTAAAATATTGCTAAGAAACCCCTATGTAACCATGCAATTTGTGTTGTAAAATGTAAGCAGTGAATCAAATACTTCAATTTCAAACTCAAATAATTTCATAATTAAAAGGAATATCAACTTGGAATCTTTTTTACTTCAAAATGTTATTACAGTACTTTGCATTCATATTTAAGATAAGGACTGGAGATTTCATTTTTTAATTTTAATTAATTTTTAAATTCATGTATATCAAATGAAAGAAAAATCAATTTAAAAATTCAAATTAAATTCTTAGAAAACAGAAATGAGTATGATTATGCCCTAGAAAAATACTAAGGATATTAGATAATCAGATAAAAATGTTGGAGTAACTGTAATGTTTGTTTATGGAATTTAGCACTACAATAATAAAGCCAGGGGTGGTCTGAGCTTTTTGGGATAAAGGAAGAGGTATTTGTATATGTACTGGCTGTGAGGGGTATTATAGATCTTTCTATTTACAAAAACCAAAGCAAACAGTTTCACAAATAAGAGCAATACAACAAATAATTTTAATAAATGATTTATACTGTGAATTCTTCATTTTTTGTGTTATAAGACATGTAAATGTCATGATCATGGCACTAGTAACCAGACCATCCTTAAGTCCTTAAAACAATCAAAGTAAGCTATTGCCATGCTTGTTACACAGTCAGTATAAAGAAATGAGTGTATAAATATAAAAATTCTACCTATAACAATACCAGTATTTTCTACAATAAAGGGAATGAAGGTCAGATACATAGCCTAAGTAACAGTATCCCCCCCCCCCCTTTTTTTCTGATTTTTTGAGTGGAATACTAGTTTTTTCATCTAGGAAAACATTATCAATGAAGAAAATATCAGTGTGCAAGGCAAACATTTGCCACAGTATGACTTTCCAACCAATGTCATCTTCCTTCCTTGTAGAAATTACATCTTGCAGAGCACCTCACCTCCCCCCCCCCTTTTTTTCCAAGGCCAAGTTCTAGATTTTTTCATTGGAGTTACATTATAAGGGGAAATTGTAGTAATTAAAGCATTCAGAATTTATCAACATACATATACATAGTCAATTTCCTAAGTATGAGAAACCTCATCTCCTATTTTTCTCTTATTTGAATAATATGCCCATAATTTGGGAATGAAATTAGTTAAGTTTGTTGACAAAATTTTACCCTAAATTTCTTAAATGCTTGTCTAAAATATCTCTTTCATCACTTTGAAGCATATATATGTAAAGTGGAGCCTATTTCAAATGAATACATGCATATGCGCTTGATAAATATGCAAAGGGAGGCATAGGACATAGTCAGCCTATCACATAATAGGGCGGTCAGAGGAAATTCTGTAAAAATTACATTAAATACTTTTCTGAGCATATACTTGAACAGAAATCGCATGAAATTACCTTAATAAATTATTCTCTAAGATGTACTGTAGAAAAAAATGCATTAGAATGGATATTTCTGTCAAATTCTCAACTTCTGCTGTTTACAGTAAAAGGGTCACTTTTTTGCACCAATCCTAACCAAATTTTTTCGACACATACATTTGACATATTTTGAACTAAAGTGCCAAGTTTCATTGAAATCAATCAACATTAAAGCACTTAAAATATTGCTAAGAAACACCTATGTAACCATGCAATTTGTGTTGTAAAATGTAAGCAGTGAATCAAATACTTCAATTTCAAACTCAAATAATTTCATAATTAAAAGGAATATCAACTTGGAATCTTTTTTACTTCAAAATGTTATTACAGTACTTTGCATTCATATTTAAGATAAGGACTGGAGATTTCATTTTTTAATTTTAATTAATTTTTAAATTCATGTATATCAAATGAAAGAAAAATCAATTTAAAAATTCAAATTAAATTCTTAGAAAACAGAAATGAGTATGATTATGCCCTAGAAAAATACTAAGGATATTAGATAATCAGATAAAAATGTTGGAGTAACTGTAATGTTTGTTTATGGAATTTAGCACTACAATAATAAAGCCAGGGGTGGTCTGAGCTTTTTGGGATAAAGGAAGAGGTATTTGTATATGTACTGGCTGTGAGGGGTATTATAGATCTTTCTATTTACAAAAACCAAAGCAAACAGTTTCACAAATAAGAGCAATACAACAAATAATTTTAATAAATGATTTATACTGTGAATTCTTCATTTTTTGTGTTATAAGACATGTAAATGTCATGATCATGGCACTAGTAACCAGACCATCCTTAAGTCCTTAAAACAATCAAAGTAAGCTATTGCCATGCTTGTTACACAGTCAGTATAAAGAAATGAGTGTATAAATATAAAAATTCTACCTATAACAATACCAGTATTTTCTACAATAAAGGGAATGAAGGTCAGATACATAGCCTAAGTAACAGTATCCCCCCCCCCCTTTTTTTCTGATTTTTTGAGTGGAATACTAGTTTTATCATCTAGGAAAACATTATCAATGAAGAAAATATCAGTGTGCAAGGCAAACATTTGCCACAGTATGACTTTCCAACCAATGTCATCTTCCTTCCTTGTAGAATACATCTTGCAGAGCACCTCACCTCCCCCCCCCCCTTTTTTTCCAAGGCCAAGTTCTAGATTTTTTCATTGGAGTTACATTATAAGGGGAAATTGTAGTAATTAAAGCATTCAGAATTTATCAACATACATATACATAGTCAATTTCCTAAGTATGAGAAACCTCATCTCCTATTTTTCTCTTATTTGAATAATATGCCCATAATTTGGGAATGAAATTAGTTAAGTTTGTTGACAAAATTTTACCCTAAATTTCTTAAATGCTTGCCTAAAATACCTCTTTCATCACTTTGAAGCATATATATGTGAAGTGGAGCCTATTTCAAATGAATACATGCATATGCGCTTGATAAATATGCAAAGGGACATAGTCAGCCTATCACATAATAGGGCGGTCAGAGGAAATTCTGTAAAAATTACATTAAATACTTTTCTGAGCATATACTTCAACAGAAATCGCATGAAATTACCTTAATAAATTATTCTCTAAGATGTACTGTAGAAAAAAATGCATTAGAATGGATATTTCTGTCAAATTCTCAACTTCTGCTGTTTACAGTAAAAGGGTCACTTTTTTGCACCAATCCTAACCAAATTTTTTCGACACATACATTGACATATTTTGAACTAAAGTGCCAAGTTTCATTGAAATCAATCAACATTAAAGCACTTAAAATATTGCTAAGAAACACTTATGTAACCATGCAATTTGTGTTGTAAAATGTAAGCAGTGAATCAAATACTTCAATTTCAAACTCAAATAATTTCATAATTAAAAGGAATATCAACTTGGAATCTTTTTTACTTCAAAATGTTATTACAGTACTTTGCATTCATATTTAAGATAAGGACTGGAGATTTCATTTTTTAATTTTAATTAATTTTTAAATTCATGTATATCAAATGAAAGAAAAATCAATTTAAAAATTCAAATTAAATTCTTAGAAAACAGAAATGAGTATGATTATGCCCTAGAAAAATACTAAGGATATTAGATAATCAGATAAAAGTGTTGGAGTAACTGTAATGTTTGTTTATGGAATTTAGCACTACAATAATAAAGCCAGGGTGGTCTGAGCTTTTTGGGATAAAGGAAGAGGTATTTGTATATGTACTGGCTGTGAGGGGTATTATAGATCTTTCTATTTACAAAAACCAAAGCAAACAGTTTCACAAATAAGAGCAATACAACAAATAATTTTAATAAATGATTTATACTGTGAATTCTTCATTTTTTGTGTTATAAGACATGTAAATGTCATGATCATGGCACTAGTAACCAGACCATCCTTAAGTCCTTAAAACAATCAAAGTAAGCTATTGCCATGCTTGTTACACAGTCAGTATAAAGAAATGAGTGTATAAATATAAAAATTCTACCTATAACAATACCAGTATTTTCTACAATAAAGGGAATGAAGGTCAGATACATAGCCTAAGTAACAGTATCCCCCCCCCCTTTTTCTGATTTTTTGAGTGGAATACTAGTTTTATCATCTAGGAAAACATTATCAATGAAGAAAATATCAGTGTGCAAGGCAAACATTTGCCACAGTATGACTTTCCAACCAATGTCATCTTCCTTCCTTGTAGAATACATCTTGCAGAGCACCTCACCTCCCCCCCCCCTTTTTTTCCAAGGCCAAGTTCTAGATTTTTTCATTGGAGTTACATTATAAGGGGAAATTGTAGTAATTAAAGCATTCAGAATTTATCAACATACATATACATAGTCAATTTCCTAAGTATGAGAAACCTCATCTCCTATTTTTCTCTTATTTGAATAATATTGTTGTATATATGTATAATAATATGAGTTTACAAAAATCAAATTAACTAATTTTGGATTTATTGGTATTTTTTTTATTAATAGTTAAGATTTAACTTTTCTATTTCTTAGTGAATTGGCATACTTTCACATTTACTGGGATATAATATCAGGTGAAATGCAATTTCCTTGAATGTTACCAAATGAAATTAGGTATTTCTGTTCATATATGGTACATATTTCAATCGGTCATTTATCAGGTTTCCAAAGTAAGCATAGGAGGGTTATTGTTCTGAATTATCTGATTTCAAAGACTTTCATTTCTTTTGGTGTTCTTATGCTTGTCATTTACTTGATTAAGAATTGATATCTTTTAAATTCAGTTTGTTGAACACACCTTTTGGTGTTCTTATGCTTGTCATTTACTTGATTAAGAATTGATGTCATTTAAATTCATTATGTTGAACACACATGATATGTAACCTATGTTCTGATTGGCTGTACTTTGTAATGAAGGCGGAGTTCGTACATGTAAATGATTTTGTACATGCAACTTATATAGAATGAATGAGAGCATTTAGGGAGTTAGCTTTTTGGATCATCTTAAATTAGGACAACTTTGTATAATTGGAATTATCGCATTTTGTATTTTGGATCTTTGTAAAATAAACATTTTCATTAATTTATGATATTAATTCGGACATTCAAACAAATAAATTTTGAATTTATATTTGGACTTTATTTCTACTTGGGAACTAACAGTGAATGAGAGACATATTCATTACATGGTGGAGAATCCGGGTAGACATATTCATTACATGGTGGAGAATCCGGGTAGACATATTCATTACATGGTGGAGAATCCGGGTAGACATATTCATTACAATATGCCCATAATTTGGGAATGAAATTGAAGTTAAGTTTGTTGACAAAATTTTACCCTAAATTTCTTAAATGCTTGTCTAAAATACCTCTTTCATCACTTTGAAGCATATATATGTGAAGTGGAGCCTATTTCAAATGAATACATGCATATGCGCTTGATAAATATGCAAAGGGAGGCATAGGACATAGTCAGCCTATCACATAATAGGGCGGTCAGAGGAAATTCTGTAAAAATTACATTAAATACTTTTCTGAGCATATACTTGAACAGAAATCGCATGAAATTACCTTAATAAATTATTCTCTAAGATGTACTGTAGAAAAAAATGCATTAGAATGGATATTTCTGTCAAATTCTCAACTTCTGCTGTTTACAGGGAGGAAACTGTAGTCTATGGTCAAAGTCCGACATTCGTGATAGACCACTCTGAGTCTACATCATACGTTTCATTTGTTTGTCTCTGACGAATTATTTATGGAGAGACTGACGTATTTATTTACATGTACGAGATGGCCCTAGGCGAACCTAACACTACTCGTGTAAGACAGTAAGTAAACATTATTGTACTGGTATAACATAGCATGGTAAGTCTTCATTTTCTTCTTCCAATATGAAGAGCACTCAAAAGTTGAGTGTTATACATGTACTTCATGTGGCAGTCAAGATATAAGCCTCACAGGGCAATAAGTTAAAATCCTTGATCCTCATCCTAAGCTGAAGTGGGCAGGTGGTATGTTGCCCATTGCAGCTAGTCCGGTAGTCCTTTAAGGAACATGCTGATGTCATTGCTGATGGAAGTCTGTTCCAATCCCTAATGGTAATGGGAAGAAGGAGAACCGGTACACATTGTTGGGATGAGAAAGATATATTGTCCCCTTTTCTGGTGTCTGTCTGGATTAGGTATTGTCCTGCTGGAATAGCCACTAGATTGTGCTGGATCTTGAATAGCAACAGAAGGCGGATCTTTACTTTTCTGATCTGTAACGGTTCCCATTCCAGGGAACGTTGACCATGTTTGTGACGCTGCCTGCTTAAACCTTAGTACATCATCACTGCATCATCCACAAGTTCGAATTGCCGAAATACCGTTATTATTTACAGAAATACCCGCAATAAATGCATATTTCTTTTTTTATACCCAATGATATATAATTTATGACCATAAAGTTGAGTCAGTGTCTTATGTGTATATAAATATTTTAAGTATGGATTAAGTATTGGATTACTTTTTTAGCTGAGATCTCAAGTGAGCTATAGTTCTATCCATCTATTACATTCTGCTGTTACCTCATACTTTAGTGTTATAAGCAGTGTGTTTACCTCATGCTTTAGTGTTATAAGCAGTTGGCATGGTGTTATAAACAGGTAACATTAGTTCTGAAGAAATATTGCACCGACAGCATCTCTGAAGGTGGCCAGGTCACAGGTAGTCACAATGGAGTTTGGGAGGCTATTTCAGAAAACTACAGTCCGGGGAAAGAAAGAGAATTTAAACTTAGTAGTCTCTGTATGTACTTATAGGGTGGTAGTGGAGAGAATGGTATGTGAAGAGGTCCTAGTAGGCTTGGTGAATTAAGGGGGCATTTTAATAGCCTGTGTCATCATATGTCTGTCCATCTGTTTGTCTGTAAACTTTAACATTTTTGACTTCTTCTTCAGAAGCGCTTGAAGGAGTTTGTAAACATAAAGTACTACAGGTCCTTAATCAAATTTGTTCATTTCGTCCAGATCCATCAACATGTAGTGCCACAATGGGTAAAAATAAGACTCATAAGGTACCCTCTTTGAATGTCTTCTTATCCAGAACCACTGTATAGATAATAAAACGAATGGCGTCTGAGTGAATTAGAAGGATGTATGTTTCAAGTTTGTTCATAATTCTTTGAAATCGATATATAATTTTTGACGCTTTTTTGACATCTTTATGGACTTTAACATTTTCATGCAAAATAGCTCAGTTTTCATCAACGTTTTTCCTATAGTTGATTTTAGATGTGCTGAGATGCTTATTTGAGGCAGTATATAGTAAAGGAATGTGTTTTGGAATAATTTTCTTAAACCTTTTCTTGTTTTTGTTTTTGTTTTTTTTTTTTTATAATTTGTTGTATTTTGATAAATGGACAAAAATACAAAAATAGAATACTTTTTACATGCACATTTAACCAACATGTAAGCATATGATGATTTCTATACTATGTATTTGTATTGTGAGTTTGGGGATATAAAACAAAACTATTACAGGGGGAATGTCCTTCTGGTAAGTGAGATAAATTCAGTACAATGTTTTAATTAGATATGCTTCAGATATACAGTAAGTTTTGTACTGTAATATACCCTTACAAGGCCTTAGTTTATAGAATACTTGTGTTTACATGTTACAGTTACATGTATGTATAAATGTATATATACAGTCAAACCTTTGTACCAAGGACAAGTAAGGGAGAAAATGAAAGTGACCTCCATAGACAGGTGACCCCAATACAGAGGTTTATATCATAGGAATGCAGAAAGTGGGAAATTGAAAAGCGACCTCTACAAGAAGGTGACCCTTATATAGAGGTCACCATTAGGGTAGGTTAAATACTTAAATACTGTGCTTAAATAGTCTGGAGAAATAATAATTTAGTTAGCAGAGAGCCATTCCCCTTTGAGACATGTCGTTGTCTAATAACAGAAGCCTTGTATGTCACTATATATCAACTGTGACACACTGTAGACATACAATAGCCCACAGACATGTTATCTGCTAGTCTGAGAGAACATTCATGGCAGGTGGAGAAATGTTTTGCATTTCGCTAGTAGGGTCCTTCACCAGACACAAACATACCCTCATCTAACATATCACAAGCCTACAGACACACATATTGCCAGACCCGAAGGAAAATTCATGCTCAGAGCAGAAACTTTTCACGTTTCACCAGTTGGATTCTCCACCAGGTACACCCCTATCCAACCCGATGTATGCCTATTGCAGGCTATCTTTTGCCCACCATGCATTACATCCTATTTAAGAGGGAATATTCCTCTGGTAAGTGAGATAACTCCTGAAAAATGTTTTAATTAAATTTTTCATGAATTTGTTAAGATTGCAAAAAGGGTAGAGTGGAGGGTATTTTTTTCACATTTTCAACTTTTACTCTGGAACAACTCAATGGATTTTGATGAAACTTAATAGGAAAGAAATACAATAGGTTCCCTACAAGTGTAGTTGTTTTCCTTCTGGACTTGTCAACGGGTGACACCATCATAGTCAAAATTAAGTCCAAGATGGTAACTTCCTTTCACAAAGCTCTTTTTCTGAACTGCTGCATACAATTACAAATTAAATCTAAGACCTACTTTTGGAATATGTCTTTTTAATGCAAAGAAACATAGAGTTTAATACAAAAAATCATAAATATTTTCCTTATACGGTTGATTTTTGATGCCCTTAATTGCTGTACTTTAGCCGAAATGAATTAAAGAAAGGCTTTTGTCAAGGGTTTAATTCATTTATTTAAGACTGCAAAAGGAAGAGGAGAAGGGTTTGAATTTTCACATTTTAAACGTTTTCTTCACTACTTAAAGATAGATTTTGAGGAAACTTGGTATTAAATAAAGATGATCATGTACAATCCTAGATGTTTTAAAATTTCGAAAGATGTAATTGGTCTTCAGAAATTTTCTTGCTTCTATGCATCACACAGGAAAGCTATACATCGTTACAAAGAGCATAAAGCCCACTTTCAAAACTGAGAAATTCATGACTCCTAGGGACAGGGGTTGTTCTTTTATAACAGGGCAAAATATTAGTTTTCAAACCCTTGTGTGACAATAACTATAATATTTAAGGTGTGGGATTCCAGTTTCCCAGTATAACTTTATGTTATCACATCTCCTCCAACAATGTCCAAGGCTATCAGACTAGGACAATTCATTATAACACATATAAAATTAATTTAGTCAGCTGAGAGGTCTACTGCTCCATATCTGAATGCATTGAAGGTTTCCTTTCATTACTCTCTGTATATTACCACATCTTTGGCATTATTATTTTGCCTCTGAAACTTGATTATAGTCTCTCATATTATTGGTCTTCTGGTTTAGGTGTACATGTGTTGGAGTGTGTTTGTTTGAAATTATACTTTCAGGTGCCCAGAAATGGGACTATTTAATTTCAGTAATTTTTAATTTTCCATTCCAGATCTATAACAGTCTCAACTGAGACTGGTGAATTAGGTAAATATTTAGTAGTTTGTGCTGTCTTTCATCAGACACTACATATTACAACCCTCAAGTTACAACCCCCCTCCCTGCATACAATAAACAAGCCACCCAAATGGGGTTATGCTGTTCACCTTAGGCCTGAGCTCTTTCAGTTTTAGCTCACCAAAGCCAACTGTTTTAATTTGAGAAATTATGAACATTCCTTGTCCAGCATTCTTCTGTCTGTCCAGCATTATAATATGTTAATATTTTGGACTCTTCTTTAGAACTGCTGAAGTGATTTTGATGAATCTTGATACATGTAGCAATGAAGTACTCAGTATACTCTACAAGTACTAATGTTTTTAGACCATATCCATCAAAGGGTGGATCAAGTACATAGTGACCTACAAGGTTGGCCCTGGATGGTACCTTCCTTTGACAGACTTTTTCAGACCAACTATATAAATCGACAAACCAAATACATCAGAGTGATCTAAAAGAATGTTAAGAAGTGTTTTTTCTTAATTTCTTAATTTGATGTGGGGTAGGGGTAGGAGTCAGCAATTAGTTTCTGGACTTCAACTCCTATAAATATTTAGGTATAGTAATGAAATCTTGCACACATACATGAGCGGAGGATGTGCCTTATTGATTTTGGGATCAAAATGTCAAAGGTCAAAGTCATAGGGTTTTGGTGAGAGAAAATGGTTAATTGGCTATAACTGTATTTACATTCCTCCTATTGTTATGAAAATCTACACACACACCCCATATGTTGTAGAAGGCCCGTTTGGTTTTAGGATCAAAAAGGTCAAAGGTCAAGGTCATGAGGCCTTGATAAGTGAATATGGTTTCTGGACAGTAACTGTATTTACATTCCACATGTTTTTATGAAATTTCACAGACTCATGAGCTTAGGATGTGCCCTATTGAATTCGACATCTAAAGGTCAAAGGTCAAGGAAATAAAACCTTTAGGATTGAAAATGGTTTCTGAACTATAACTGTATTTATATTCCACCTATTGTTATAAAACTTCACAAACTTACTTTCCATAAGTTGTGCATGTTTTCTGTTGATTTTGAGACCAAAAGGTTAAAAAGGTCAAGGTCATAAAGGCCTTGCTAAGTGAATATGGTTTCAGGATTAAATTCAACCTATTTTATGAAACTTCTAACACATACTCCCCATAAGCCTAGGATTTGCCATATTGATTTCGGGAACAGAAGGTCAAAGATCAAGGTCATAGTTGAAAAAGTATAAGATCTAGGGCATGAAAACGTTTTGCAACTTGGCATATTTCATCTTTAAAGCTTTTTTCTTGTTCTACTTTGAAATCTATTTTTCAAGTTTTTTAGCTCACCTGAGCCAAAGGCTCAAGTGAGCTATTGTGATCAATCACCGTCCGTCGTCCGTCCGTCGTCTGTCGTCCGTCGTCCGTCGTTAACTTTTCGCATTTTCGACTTCTTCTCCAGAACCACTGAACAGAATTTGATGAAACTTGATAAGCATGTAGAACTCATGGTCCCCTACAAGTGTTGTTGTTTTTCGTCCGGATTCATCAACAGGTGGCGCCACCACAGGCAAAAGTAGGTCAAAGAGGGTACCCTCCTTTGACAAACTTCTTCTTCAGACCGGGGGCATACAGAGACAAACCGAATGCATAGGAATGATCTAGAGGGATGTGTGAAGAAGTGTTGTTATTTTTGGTTCCGTTCCGAAATCAAATTTTTGACGTTTTTTTGTACTTGATAGTTTTAATGCAGAAAAGAGGTATTTTTTTCTTTTAGTAAACATTGATGCATTAATTTGGTTTAATTTGATCATTTTGATGGTAAGAAATACTACTGCGAAGAAAATTTTTCAATATTTTATGTTTTGGATTTTTTATGAATTTTTTAAGACTTTCAAGAAAAAGGGGGGTGGGATAATTGGTGTAAACATTTCACAGTTTGAACTTTTTCTTCGGAACCACTTGCTGGAATTCAATGAAACTTGGCATGCATCAAATACTCAAGGTCCCCGACAAATGTGGTCATCTTTGTCAGGATCCATGAACAGGTGGCACCACCACAGACAAAAGTAGGTCACAGAGGGTACCCTCCTTTGACAAACTTCTTATTCAGATCGGGTGCATACAGCGACAAACCGACTGCATAGGAATGATTTAGAGGCATATGGGAAGAAGTGTTGATGTTTTTGGTTCCATTCTGAAATCAAATTTTTGACGTTTTTTCATTTTTATTTTGGACTTTGTTATTTTAATGCATTAAAGAGTTATTATTTTCTTTTAGTAAACATTGATGCATTCATTTGGTTTCATTTAATCATTTCTATGGTAAGGAATGCTGGTGTGAAGGAATTTTTTCAATATCTCGATTTTTGCATTTTTTATGAATTTTTTAAGACTTCCAAGAAAAGGGGGGGGGGGACAATTTTTCATATCTTCAACTTGATCTACAGAACAACTTGAAGGATTATGATAAAACTGGGTAGGATTCAAGTACTCATAGTCCTTTTCAAAGGTTTTGTTTTTTGTGCGGATCATCCAAATTGGTTAACAGATAATGCCACTGTAAAGCCGAATAATGACCCCCGTCGAATTATGACCGGATAGGTCATTATTCTACGTAGAAAAATGACTCCCTAGCCGTAGAATAATGAGTCAAAATCGTAGAATAAATACCCGGGGAGTCATTTTTCTACATGTTCGATCTATAGGAAAATGACCCCCATAGAAAAATGACCCTATATTGTACTTAATAATATTTGGTATTTTCCACAACATGATAAGTCTTTGAATCACTATGCTGACGGGAATAATACCCCGTGGCAACAATATTTTGTATGCTCAAATTGAATATCAAATGTTCTAACAGGATCTTGACAATAAGGTTGTGACCTTGACCTTTCGCACACGACCTTGATACACGTTCATAACACACTAGCATACTTAAAGGAACAAATATACCGAAAATGATATATACCCATTCATACAAGTAACAGATATACACTGGACAAGAATTATGCAATAGTTACCTTGACCTTTGACCTACAATTTTGGTTCAAGGTCATGGCACATTGGCATCTCCATGGGAAAAAATGTACCAAGTACATGTATGATTATTACCAATTCATACAACTGAAAGATATCACATACACAAGAATTTTACAAAAGAGTTAATAGTGACCTTTGTTCAAGGTCATGACACATCGATAACTAAAAAGGAACAAATATACCTAGCACGATCATTACTCATTTATACGACTGAAATATATAGCTCGAACAAACATTTTGCAAGAGAGTCAATATAGTGACCTTGATCTTCGACCTACGATTTTGGTTCAAGCATATTTGCATCTCCAGATAAGCAAATGTACCAAGTATGAACATCTACAATCGGAACATCGTCGCATCTTTTTTTAACAAAAATCGTTGTTTTCGTATTTGCATTATGATTACATCATCTAATATCATGGAAAAACACACAAATCTATACCATAACGGATTCAGTCATGCAACCAATGCAAAGAGTTAATTGATAAAATGATACAAAATCCAAAAGAATCTAGCAAAATTTTCATAAAACCTTTTAAGATAAATGCAAGATTGGTGTGGGTGGGTAGGGGTACTCCGATTTTATGATCAGCACTAGTGTTTACACATTTGAACCACGATTGGCTACAAATCATTCGGTTACTATTTCTATATTTCATGGACTCGTATTTTAACCAAAGATGCAAAAACATGCGCACAAAACATGATGATAATATACCAAATTCTATAGGCACTACACTGATCCTTACATGAACAAAATCTATTCGAATGTTTCTTTAAGCTCGCTGAAGATGCATTGGATTGCAATTAGATGGATTTTAAATTATTGCAAGCACATGTGATTTACATGCAGAACTCCAAATTCATATTCATTGCTTTGAGGAGCCATATTTGCATTTTTTTGTAAGTTTCCTAATATAGCTCCGCCAAATTTTAAAATTTTTTTATCAAATGCTAGAGACTTAAACACTCTTTCAAGCTCCATTTTTTTATAATTGTACTCAAATTGGAGAGCTAGCTATCATGGGACTTTGATTCGAGACTGTATTTCATTTCAAACTTCGAAGCAGCAAAAGCCCCAGTGACACCGGATCGTACGATTGATGGAAATTTGATGACATTGCGATCGATCGTCGATGTTTGCTACGATCTCAAAAGGTAATCGCATACTGCGATTAATTTACGATCGGTGGTAGGTCATCGCACGACATGTGGCACGATTGGTCATGCGATTACCATAATATTGATCGCACGATCAGTCGCAGGTGATCTTAGGACCGGTCCTGAGGATTAGCAACTGATCAGGCGAATTAAACATGGTCACCTACGATCAGTTGCATGGCCAATTGCAACCAAAAGCAGCACGTCGCAGCTAGAAGGTACGACCAATCGCTAAAATGTACCACCAGTCGCACAACCAACCACGTGACCACTTGCATGCGATATCTTATACGATTGGTGGTGCGTCCATGTAGGACTAGTCGCACGACGATACAAGACCTGTCTGCGACCAATGAAACTTCTTAAATGATTGTTCAATCGCAGGTGGTTGTAGGTAAATTTTGAACATGCTTAAAACTTGGCTACGACTTATTTTGATCGTGCGATCACCCAAAATCTTTCCGATTGGTCGCACGGCTATTCTACGATTTACATCCGATTTCTATTTTTTCAGTCGCAGAAAGGTTGTATCCTGGTCGCAAGCCCGGTGCGACTGGGGCTTTAATCATCGCGATTCGTTTCTTCATAAACTTCGTATATCTGAAGTATGAAATCAAACTTAAAATTAATAATTGAAGCCCCTTTTATAAGAAAAAATAAAAATTTCTTTATAATACTTCATTACTGTCATCAAAATCAAAAATTATTTTAAAAGTGAACAATAATGAAATCAAATAGTGATTACAGGCGAGTTTCTTTAGACATACAGGTAACCCTTGAAAACCACCACGCACTATTAAACTCGGCGTTCTTATTCAACTATGACTATTAAAGTCACGATTCATATCAGAACTGTGTGTTCTGTTTCACGCCCATAATTTTCAATATTGTAGACTGCAATATTCTTCTCCAGATTGACTCAGAATGAAACATTTTGCGTAAAATTGTAAACAATTTTCCGGGGGGTTGGGATGCCCCCGAACACCCCTAGCAGGATCGCGCCTTAAGCGCTTCGCGAATCGAATCCCTCTCTCATAGTTTTCTGACTATGGCCATGGAAATTCATGTTGAACAATCATAATTTGGGATTTTTAAATGTTGGACAATTATGGGGCACTGTTTTAATATTTTTAAGCTATTTCTGATATAAAAAATCATTTTGTGATATAAAAAAAAAAATTTTCTGATATCAAAAATCAATGTTTTGATATCAGAAAATAAACAAGAATATTTTATATCACAAAGTCGAATTTCTGATATAAAACATGTAAGTCATTTGCTGATGTCAAAAATTGATTTTGTGATATATTTTTGTGATATCAGAAAATGATCGTAATTTTTTTGATACCAGAAAATGATTTTCTGATATCAAGATATCGAATTTATTATATGAAAAAAAAACTTATTGGTGTGACCGGGAATCGAACCCCGGCCGTCTAACCCGAAGTCAATGTGAAAGTTAAAATTTATAACAAACAGTAAGTCGGTCCGAGTGATGTTGGATACATCAATGGCTCCCGAAAACCTTTGAAGTTCCGACATGGTATATGCCGTTAAGGCCATAGAATATTAAGGTTGTGTTTATCATGAGGGTGCAGCAGGGGCGTGTCTATTTCTTCTATTTTTGTGAATTGATTGATTATAATAATAGGAGTTTGTAAACATTTAAAAAAGATACAAAAGGCAAAAAATTGTCGACTCGATTCACTATAAAATAGTCAATGTGCCGACATAAATGAAGTTCTGAAAAAGTAACTTGAAATGTCCAGAAACAAACTTTCATTTTCCTTCTCCTCTACCCGCTCAGAACTTTCAGGTTTTGCACTACGTTCATCAGTTCATTTCGACAGTATATGCCCTCGGAACAAGATGGAGGGGTCCGAGTATAAAAAAATTGAAAGGTTTCTCTATAATCACAAATATCCAAAATCGATGTCAAAGTCAAAGTTGTTAAAACGGAACTTTCGACGAAAATGCAAGGATTTTGTTCTGATAAATAGAACATTGCATTACCAGGGTAAATTTAAACATACTATGAGAGTTGTGAAAGACACAGAGGTGGAGTACGTTCTTCAAAAGATCCACACAGATGAAGCTGGGGGCCACCTAGAAATTAACAAAATGTAAGTTATAATTTTAAGTAAACCCACAATTTTCATATATATATATATATATATATATCAAGTATAATGCAATATATAATTTAGAAATTCCTCGTCTTTTTCAATTCGGGTAAATTTACAAGGAAATGCGGAGTCGAATTCAACTTGTCTGAATGATATATTGTTGTTTGTATAAATGTAATTTTGTTGGGTTACTTTTTCGTTATGTCGACTTAGTAAGCGATCAAGCTATAACGTTTACAAAGTTAGCATGTCATGACACAAGATGTGTTCAACTGAAAAAGTCAAAAACTTCATTTGAACGTAAGTTAACGCCAGCGCCAGCTTTGCTTGACATATTGCAGTTTTAGCTTAACGTCATTACATGTCAACTTCAAAATGCAATGAGATCTAAAATAAAGCTGTGGCGTTCCATACACTTTGATGCGCGAAAAAATCATTAGCGTGATTAATTATATATATATATATATATATATTTTTTTTTTTTTACTTTTTTTAAGTTGGAGAAAGGTGAGGGAGAGATACTATTGGAAGAATTCGTACCAGGACGTGAAAAAGTATATCGATGAATGCGATATGTGCCAACGAAAAGCTCCGTTAAAGAAAGCCAGCAAACCTCTCAGGCCTATACCGGTGAAATCCACTCCATTTTCGCAGATCGGCATGGATCTCGTGGGGCCTTTGGAAAAGACTGAAACTGGTAAGTATGTAGATCTATATCTTTAGGAGAGAAATTAACGATTAACAGCTATCGATGATGTTATATGCATGCAACACATTGACCTATATGGTACATTACCATATTTGTTATCTATGGACAACAGTAGTGTAACGATCCCCGATAATGCAAAAAAATGAGTTGACCTAATTGTACTATAGTATGTACTGATTTGACCTAATTGTACTAAAGTATGTACTGATTTGACCTAAACGTACTATAGTAGGTTAAAGATGAGTTCAAAAAAGTGTCCTTGACCTTGGATTGAATGTGGAAATTGTACTTGTTAACCTTGAGTTTACTTTTCTAAAGAAATGGTTAGCCCTTAAAAGGGCTGTTTTTTTTCTTCCTGTCCCTTACCAGCATAAGGGGCAGTGGCGACGTGCCTTTCTCCTCTCGCTGCGCCTAGGTGTGGAATTTAGTAGGCGATCTACCAAGTGACCCACCCGGCATGGTGGTGTTCTTCTCCTACCGGGTGGATGATCTTGTCTCTCTTCCTTCGGTTCTCTTTTGATGATTGTTGCGTTCAATGGCTGATCTGGCTCAATTTTGATATCATTGCCCGATTCTCGCTCTCTTAATATCACACGGCCTATGGCCGGCTCATGGATCGTGTAGATCAATCTCCTCTCCCAATCAATCGTTATCTTAATACTCGCTTCCATGTTGTCGAAAAAATAAAATTTTTTCAGGTATAGTACTAGATCATATTCTGAAGTATATATACTAATGTAAACGCGGACGTGTAAGGAAACACCTTTTTGGTAACATAAACATTCTAATGTAAAACATAAACAATTTAAATTCAATCTACCATAAAACGCGGACGTGTAAGGAAACACCTTTTAGGTAACCTAAGTGTACTAAGACAAAGTCTTGAAATATTTTACTGTAATTGCGGACGTGTAAGGAAACACCATTTTGGTAACATAAACAAAGTCTTGAAATATTATCATTTTTGCGGACGTGTAAGGAAACACCCTTTTTTCAGTATAAATAAGATTTTTTTCTAGAGAAGCGCCAGTTTTGAATCGAGATTTTTCGATTCAAGATGAGTTCATCGAACAATATCGACTTTGAGTCCCTTTTGGAGATGTTATTGAAGGATGATGATATGCAGGAAAAGGCAGGAGGGGGGCAAACATCATCTATCCCCACTACAGTAAATCAACAGCCACAACATCAGGCACAACTTTTACAGCAGCAGCAAGCCCAGCCGCATCAACAACAGACACAGGCACAGGTACAACAGCAGCAAAAGCAAAAGCAAAACACCAACATTGCGCTGCCGGCGCTGCCTAAGATTAGTTCAACGCAGCAGAACCGATTAACAACAACAAGGGCGCTGCAGCGTCGGATTCACGTGCTGGAATCCAACCAGAAAGTACTGATTGAGGAGCTAGGAAAGACCAGACATTGCCTCAGAGAGTTAGCTAAGATAGTGTTAGCTAATAAAGAAGACGAAGACATGTAATTCAACATCATCAAAATAAAAAGGTCCTTTTAAGGACCACCCAAAGTTTTACGAAAAGTAGTCATTTGTTGAATGCAACAGTTATTTACTATGACTTTTCAGGAAATAAAAGAAGACGAGGAATAAAAATGTAAGTTTTTTTCTGTATAATGTATAACGGGTAAAATATATAAGTTTTTTTAGAAATAATGATACGAACTCGTTTAAATGTTTTCAACCTTATGGTTACTTTTCTGAAGATATGGTTGGCCCTTAAAAGGGCCGTTTTATGTTGTTAAAAATCTTCTCATTCTTCTCTCTGTGGAGGGTAACTTGGATGGTCATAGTTTAATAGCCTTTCGATTTCTCGGTCTTGTTGCCTGCTATACTCCATCATTTCTTCTTCTTCTTCCTCACTCATTTCCTGGTCGTTCTGCTCGTTGGTGTGATGGAGGATATTAGATAGTAATTGTCTAAATATCCTCCACCACAGCAAACTCCTAGGGTTCCGTCCCGGATGACCAATATGGATACTGATATCCTCGTCTCCCACTCTGAACGTAATAACACCTCTTATTTCAACATCCATTTTGAAATGAAGTCTTAATACACGGTAAATGACTATATACTGTCAAATTGCGGACGTCAAAGGCATCACCTTTTTCATGTATTCAGAAGTGAAGGTCGATTGAAATGAAGTCTTAATACACGGTAAATGACTATATACTGTCAAATTGCGGACGTCAAAGGCATCACCTTTTTTCATGTATTCAGAAGTGAAGGTCGAGCTATTTTTCGTCACACAGTCACGAAAAGAACTCGAGTTTTTTTTAACTTAACTAAGAAAATACGACAAACGATAGAGATAAAGTAAGACATGTTTTATTCACATAATTACATGATCAATAAAATTGTCGTTTACACATAATGTCATTACATGATCAATAAAATATCTGTCTCACTACTTTGTTTAAACTCTGCCATTACGGCTCGGAGCGATGTCTCCATCGTCCAAGTTTGGTCATTTCGGATACTCGACAGATGTTTTCTGTTGTTTACACATAATGTCATTACATGATCAAAGCGATGTTTTTCTTGGTCATCTTTTTCTTGGGTATCGTCTCCTTTTTTTTCTGCAATCTTTACTTTCTTGGGAGCTTTCATGTTAGGAGTTTTCGGAGGAGGCATACTCGGAGTGGTTTTCGGACTCGGTGGTTCCGTGATTACAGGACTAGATGGTTGTCGAGCCTGCGGACACTCGTTAGCCCAATGTCCTTCTTCGTTACATCGAAAACAATTTCCCTTGTTCGCTTGTTGTTGTTGTCTCTGAGGGCACTGTCTAAACCAATGTCCAGGTTGTTGACAATGGAAACACACATTATTAGGAGTGTTCCTTTCCACTGTGTTGTATTTAAATTTCTTACGGCTAGGTTCGCCTGTATCATCGTCACCATCATTATCGTGATACCTCGTGTTAGCCATTCGTTTCTTGATCTCACGTAACATATTTTGGGCATCAGCAACGTGTAAGTTCATTTCACCCATGCCTACATTGATTTGCACGGTTTCTAGCTTGGTTTCTTCCACGGTCTTTTGCAGTGTAGCTAGCGAACTCGTCAAGGTATCTTGGTTTTCTTTTAGGGTCTGCATCTCGACCTGATGTTTCTGTGCGACGAGGCTCTTCAATTGAGTCAGTAGAGCCTCTTCGTTCGAAGGTAACATGAGAGTATCATCGTTCTGCATCCCTTCGTCACGCATCAAATCTTTAATGAAATTGGTAGGAATCTCTGGTGGATGCATGCTCGTTTCGTCTATGAAGGCAGCAGAAGAACCAGCAGTAACAGTAGCAGTAGGAAACCTCGGTTGAGCCATGGTTGTTTTCTCTTGCGTGATGAATGCGAGAATGAAGTCTGTCGTTTACTCTCGTCTTTATAAACGAAATGAGTGACCTTCACCCTTAAAATCTTACCTTCACCCTTTAAATCTGACCTTGACATTGAAATGAATGTTCTAGACTTTTTTTCTAAAGTTGACCTTGTATTAGATCACATCAACCTTGACATTGAAATAAAATCACGACCTTGACATTTCAAGGTCATAGGAATCGTATAAAAAACCCGTGAAAACGCGATCGAGATTAAAACGCGAATTATCAGTCACGATGCCAGTCATGAGAGAATTATTGAGATCGAGAAAGTTTCGCACGCTTCTACGACGATGGATACAAAGACATGGTGGAATAGAAGGAGCTAGACGTCGCCTGCGGGAAATGAACAAGTCACCGCAAGATTTCTATACCATCAAGTTGAATCGATCACACAAGTCCAGAAAATTCAAGACCAGTGGTATACGATACAACGTACAGTTTAAAGCATTGACTCGAGAGATATCTCCAGGTCAGCTGCCGAGGTTTCTACCTAGGGTCATGAATTCGTTAGTAAACGATTTGAAAAGTAAGTGCCATGCCAAAGACAAAGACTACATCAGACTGATCATCAATCACCCTTCTCTGAAGTCCGAAGTATGGGTACCTTTCACCATGAGTCAACACTTGTCTAGCGAAATGGTCTTGGCCGAAATACAGAAAGTACAACAGAGTAATGAAGACTTTAAGTTGGAAGACGGGCAAACAACGATAGACGTCATCCACATCGAGATGCCTTATGGAACGGGAGGTAACAAGGCGAAACATCTGCATGCCGAAAAAGATGAATTTAGGAAAGACAAGAGATCCATCGTTCGGATCGTAAACGATTCCGACAACATGTGCCTAGCTAGAGCCATCGTGGTCGCCCGTCTACAAGCCCAGAAACCCACGGACCCCAAAGAGATGCAAGAATGGAAAAAGGCATGGTTTCGTATGAAAGTTTCCGATAGATTCCGTGATCAAGAAAGAGCAGCTAAATCACTATGTCAGGAAGCGGGCGTGTCCATAGAGCATGGGTGTGGACCTGTAGAATGGGGTAAATTCCAGACGGTCCTGAGTCCACAGTACAGATTGAAAATCCACCATCAGTTGACAGAAGCTAAGAAGATAAAACTACAGTTACTGTACAAGGGGGACGTGAGAAACAACATGAGACCCACCATGCTGAATATCCTGTATTCGAACCAACACTACGATACCATCACGTCTATGACTGGTTTGATCGAACGTCAACATTACTGCGACTTTTGCGACGTCGGGTATACCCACAAGGAAGATCATCGCACGAAATGTCCCGTGAGGTGTAACTACTGTTTGAATTCACCACCGTGCCCCCAGGACGATTCTAAGGTCACGTGTCAGAGCTGCAAAGGACATTTTCCCAACATGCAGTGTTATTGGAACCATCTGAAACCCAACAAAGTGGGAAAGAGCATATGCGACCTCATGACGAGATGCCGGGATTGTGGAAGTTGGATGAGTAAAGTACTGATGAAAATACACCGCTGCGGCGATAAAGAGCACGTCTGTTCCATCTGTAAGACCGTGGTGGAACAGGATCATCTCTGTTACGTACAACGTAAACCTAAACCTAAGAAGAAGAAAGGAGAAAAGAACTCGTACATCTTCTACGACTTCGAATGTAGCCAGGACACGGGAGTACACGTTCCAAACTTTTGCGTGGCACATCGAGCTTGCGATGCATGCATACACTCACCCATCGAAGAAGAGTGCGAGACGTGCACCCCATTACCCGGAGGAAGAGAAGTCATCTTTCAAGGAGAGAAAACCTTAGAAAACTTCATGAGCTGGATATTTTCTAGCTGTGTCACGAACACCAACAGAGAAAAGAAATCATGCCACGACGGTGTGACGGCCATCGCTCACAACATGAGAGGATACGACGGTCAATTTATTTTACATTTCCTGGTCAATCGTGCATGCATGAAACCCGACGTCTTGATGAGCGGAGCCAAGATCATGACGATGTCTGCCAACGGAATACGTTTCATCGATTCCTACAACTTCATGAGTTCCTCGTTGAGTAAATTACCCAAGGCCTTCGGATTGACCGAATTGAAGAAAGGTTACTTCCCTCATCTTTTCAACACCCCGGTCAACCAGCAGTACTCGGGTACCTATCCTCCGATGGAAACGTACTTGCCCGACTCCATGGAAACCGAGGCTCGACGTCAGTTCATCTCGTGGTACGAAGATAAAGTGAAGAGCGGAGAACGGTTCGATTTTGCCACCGAGATGCGAGAGTATTGTCGATCCGATGTAGACATCTTGAGAAAATGCTGTGGAAAGTTCCGAGAAACCCTTCTGAACTTGGTCGACGTCGATCCCTTTGCGGAATGCGTCACGTTTGCCAGTGCCGCCAACTTGGCGTTTCGACGCAATTTCATGCCTAGAGATAGTTTGGCCATCATACCTACCGAAGGATACCATCCAAAGCGCAAATATTCCATCAAAGCCCTACGATGGTTGAAATGGATCGCTCACGACACCAATCACGACATACGACACACTCGCAACGGAGGGGAAGTCAGTATTGGACCATATACCGTGGACGGTTACGATACCAACACCCAAACCATTTACGAGTTCCACGGATGTTTCTGGCACGGTTGCCCCGAATGTTTCCCGAACATGATACATGAGGACCATCCGATACAACACGCACTCACGTTTGGGGAAATATATCAAGCCACGCAACAACGACAAGTCAATCTGAACGAAATGGGATTCAACGTGACCTGTATATGGGAACACGAGTACGAACAGAAGATCAAGGACGACCCGATGTTTGCCGAGTTCATTCTTTCGACGTACAAACAGATAGCCGATCCGCTGGAACCACGAGATGCACTGTTTGGAGGTCGCACCAATGCCACTCGATTGTATTGCGACGAAGGAGATATGCGTTACATCGACGTCTGTTCTTTATATCCATTCGTATTGAAATATGGTATCTTTCCCATCGGACATCCTACCATCATCACGGAGAAATTCCAGAACGTGAGGGAATACACGGGACTCGTCAAGTGTCGCATCTTCCCACCCCGTGGATTGTATCACCCCGTATTACCCTACCGCACGGATCATAAGTTATTGTTTCCTTTATGTCGGACGTGCGTGATGAGTAAAGAGAACATAGGATCCGACTACCGATGCGAACACACGGACGACGAGCGAGCACTCACGGGTACTTGGACCACGCCAGAAATCGACATGGCCTTAGACATGGGATATCGAATAGATCGCCTGTACGAAGTGTGGCATTTCGAACAATCCAGCAACACGCTATTTCGAAAGTATATAGATACCTTTCTACGCATCAAACAAGAAGCCAGCGGATTCCCTAGCGATTGCGATACGGAGGAAAAGAAGTTATCGTACATCGAGGAAGTGTTCCAGCGAGAAGGTATACGGATGCAGGAAGTATGTAAAAATCCCGTGTTACGTACCATAGCCAAATTATTTCTGAACTGTCTGTGGGGAAAATTTGCTCAGCGACTGGCTCTGACTCAGAATCGTTACTTATCGGAACGGAGCGAACTGATCGAGTTGTTACACGACGATACGAAAGACGTCAAACACGTAGAAGTCATCACCAACGCCGAAGACGATTCCTTAGACATGGTATTGGCAAGTTTCACGGACAGCAACGATTTCATACCACCGTGTCCCTTTGGTAACGTGGTCATCGCCTGTTTTACCACCTCTCTGGCTCGTCTCAAGTTATACGATGCATTACACCAACTAGATAGAAGAGTACTCTATTTCGATACAGATAGCATCATCTACGTTCACGACAAAGACGCCTGGTCTCCCACCATCATGGATAGTTTGGGATGTTGGACCGACGAATTGAACGGAAAATCTATCACGACGTTTGTATCGGGAGGACCGAAGAACTATGCCTACCAATTAAGCGACGGAAGCACGACATGTAAAGTGAAAGGTTTGACCTTGGACTACCGTACCAGTGAAATCATTAACTTCGATTCTATGAAGGAGATGGTTTTAAGAAAACTCGAAGGCCTCGACATTGAAGAGGAAAAGATCAAGGTCGTTTATCCTTCAAAGATCGTCCGTGCAAAAGATCATACTCTTCACACTAAGGTGACCAGTAAAGACTATCGCGTGGTGTATGATAAGAGACAAGTTTTAAACAATCTCGACACTTTACCTTATGGCTATTGAAGGAACAAGATGTGTGACGACACGACACAGCGTTGCTCAAACGTTTGTTTGAAGTGTGACCATGACGAAATAGAAGAACTGTTTGGACCACAATATTATCCTTGTCCTCACTGCAAGAGAGAAACGTTTGAGGAAGACTTGGGATGGTATTGTTACCAGTGTCATTTCGAGGTCTGTGAAGATTGTACTCATCCAGACAAATGTCCGTTTTATCGATGTCGACATTGTCAAAACAAGTCCGACGATGGAATCTGTTGTCTTAAATGTAAACAGCTGATTTGTAAGTCGTGTGTGACAACGACATGTATCTATCTTCAATGTGAATTTTGCATGGAAGGTATCGAAGAAGACAAACTCGAAGATTCCATTTGTGCAGACTGTCGCGAAATAGTCGATAGACATTGGTCTAAGAAACATTGAAAAAAACGAATCATTTTACCGTCGGATGCCGAACGAGCAAGATGTGCGACGACATTCGTCCGATGATTAAACTGGCACTGTGTATGAACATGAACCTACGTAAATGTAATGGATGTTTTCGAGGAGAATCATGTGATTATGATTTCGAAAGGATCATGAACAATGTGTTACACGACGGGAACATTATATCGGACATCATCATGTTAGTGTGTCGTTTTCATAAGACTTTTGTGCCTAGAGCCTACGTGAAAGAAGAACTCATAAATGTTTTACCTTTGTATTATTCGAATCTTCGTTCTATCTATTGTTGTCAATAAATTTGTATAGAACACAATAATGTAAAACATTTGTTTGTACAAATAAATTTGTGTAAAACATTTGTTTGTACAAATAAATTTGTGTAAAACATTTGTTGTAAATAAATTTGTGTAAAACACCATAATGTCTTATTATTCATGGTCTTAAGCTATCGACGTCATTTGACGTCATGACTTCAAACGTGCAGGTCATAGATTCGAACTTGATCGACGATGCATTCGTGTTTAAACACGAATTTACCATGGTGGTAGCCGGACCTAGTCGTTCGGGAAAAACAGAATTTGTTAAGAAGTTGGTGAATCTGAAAGATTTCATCATAAGACCACCACCCCGACGAGTCATCTGGTGTTATCGAGAATGGCAAAAGGCTTACGAAGACATGAGAGGTGACGTCAAGTTCATCAAAGACATTCCAGAAGACGACGAACTCTTAGTATCCGATACTACCGTTCCCCATCTCCTGGTCTTCGACGACATGATGGGTGGTAAAGCCGGCGACTCCATCGTGGATTGGTTCACGAGAAAAGCCCATCACCGCAATACCAGTGTGGTATATATCACGCAAAACGTGTTCGACCGAGGACCTCATCATCGCACCATTAGCTTGAATGCACATTACCTGGTGTTGTTCAAAAATCCTCGAGATAAAAATCAAGTGGACGTGTTATCGAGACAGTTAAAACTTCCTCACATGAACCACGCCTATCAAGATGCCACCGCTCGTGCTCACGGCTATTTGGTGGTAGACCTGACTCCCACCACACCGGACGAGTATAGATTACGTTCGGACGTGTTTCATCATCCGGAAGAAGGAGGAATCGTCGTGTATGCTCCCAAGCTATAAGAAGTCCGACTCGAAACGTTCGAGGTCATTATTCGACAAACCGACGAGATGCCAGGATCACGGCCGAGAACTTCGGGAAAATTGATAGAACTCTTGAGAAAGTTGAAAACGACTAAAGATGCCAGACGAAGACAATTTCTACTGGAGGAGGGTCGTAAATCTCTATTGAATTGGTTCAGCATGGGGGCCAGGAACATGATCAACGGAAGCATGCCCATGACCAAACCGACGGAAAAATTCGTCAAGAAACATTTCGATATCTTACAGGCGATAGCCGATCGGAACACGGATCCCGACGAAAGACGACGTCTCATCTTGAAACGAGGTGGAGCTGGATTCTTGGGTGGGGTCATCATTCGCAACATGATGCAATGGCCGCAACGTGAAAACGACAATAAGCGTTTTTACCGAGTACGTAACAGAAATCCCTTGGAGAATCCTCCCCTCAGACGCGGTGTCAGAAGAACACCGCAACCCCAGCGTCAGAGAAAACAGAGAAGAGCACAGCCTAAACGTGGGAGAAGACAGAAAAGAGCACAGCCTAATCGTCAGAGAAGAGCACCGCAACCTAATCGAAGACGTAACAATTCACCGCCCATCATGAGTGCAGCAGCACGTGTGGCGTTAGAAGCGGCTAATCGTAACTTCGGTGCTAACGTGGAGCCTTATTTCAAGGCTTTCAAGAAACCCATACCCCCTTTGAGACTCAAAAGAGACAGTGGATCCTCCTCTTGGGTACCTGTATAAAGTTTTGCACCAAAAAAATATAAAGGAGACGACACATACGACAAGGTGGCATTACTGAAAGACACGTAGTCTGAGAAACATCATCATCATGGTTAAAAAGAAAACGGCAGGTTTACGAGCTCATGCAGATTTCATCCGGTTATTGGGAAATCCCTCTTACTCCAAAAAGTTTAAAAAGGCCATGCTACGAGAAGCTCCAGACAGCTGCATCTGCAAATTGTGCGAATGTATCTTGAACGTATTAAAAGGCGTGGTACCTTTGACTCCTCATCAGAAAGCCAAGTTAGCTCCAACGAAGCAGGTGTTGAGACTACTCGTCAAACCGGGTAAAAGCATCAAAGATCGACGAAAAACGTTGATACGACAGACCGGAGGAATATTTCCTTTACTTCCACTACTTCCTGCAATATTAGGACCCGTACTGGGAGGATAAGCGGGTGGTGGACGTTAAACAAATCATGGCGCGAAAGATGGTCTTGGTTCCTAACGCTCTATACGAAGAGATGCAACGCAGTAGAGATCCCATGACTTTACCGCATCCTTTACCTTATCCACCCGAAGTCACGGCGGCCGTAAGAACGGGACAAGAATTGGATGCTTTAACGCAAGGACCCAGTGATTTAACACCATCCCAGAGAAATGCATTGATAGGACAGAGTTTGTATCGTTATCGTACCTACTTGGATCATACGAAACAAAACAGACCCGTCAACTTACCGACGTTACCGAATACTCAGGGAAATACCGATGTCGCGGGAGAAGATCCGACGGTAAAGGAGGGGCTGATCGAACAGATCGTGAGTAGCGCCCCTAAACCCATGCGTGCCAAAGCCAAGATGTTGATTCAACACATTCAACGCCATCCACAGATCTTATCCTGGGACGAAAAGGGACAAGTCAAGTATCGCGGAAAAGTCGTTCCCAACACCAACGTCATCGACTTGATCGGAGATGCCGTGCGTAGTACGGATCGTAAGGGATTCAGACCACAAGGAATAGAAATGTTTACTCGAGGTCTAGGGGAAATCAACGTCCCTCGCGATTACGTCCGCAACCCGAAATTCATCAGACATTTGAAGACGGCACCTACGCCCAAAGTCACACCACCATCACCACCACCATCACCACCACTACAGGATTCACAGAGGCCGACGCCATTCCTTCCTAAATCCCCCGCACGAGAAAAGAGATCGGTAGATGAAGAAGAGGAGGAGGAAGAGGGTGGATTTTCCTCGCCGTTAAATACGCCCTTTAAGACTCCCAAGTCTCATTCCGAGATGGAAAAGAGATGGATAACGTTCAGTCCTAGATCATGGCTAGGCGGAAGCAGTTAATCTTATCCGATCTATTACGCGACATCTTTTACGATCCGGGACAACCTGGTGGATATGGAGGAGTTCGACGCCTGTACCGACAAGCCAAACGTTTAGCACCCGTTTCCTTAAAGTTCAAGAAAGAAGACGTAGAAGAATGGTTGAGAGAGCAATCGACATATACGCTTCACAAACCCATCAGACGTAGATTTCCACGCAATCGTACCGTGGTGACCACCATGGACGAACAGTGGCAAGCCGATCTAGCAGACGTGTCCAACCTCAAAGACGACAACGACGGGATGACGTTTCTCTTGTGCGTCATCGACGTGTTTTCCAAGTATGCCTGGGTAGAACCTCTGAAAAACAAAACTGGAAAGGAAATGATCCGAGGATTTCTAAACATCTTGAAAAGAGCCAAGTCCCGACATCCGAGACGTTTTCAAACGGATAAGGGCAAAGAATTTTTAAACAAGGATTTTCAACGCATGTTAAAAGAACGAGACATTCACTTCTTTACCACGAACAACACCGATACGAAAGCCAGCGTGGTGGAACGATTTCAAAGGACTTTGAAAGCACGCATGTGGAAATATTTCACTCACAAGCGAACTCAACGATACGTGGACGTCTTACCTAGATTCGTGAAGAGTTACAACACATCCCGTCACTCGACCATCGGACGGGCACCGGCCGACGTGAATCCCTCTAACGTCATCGACGTGTGGCAATACGCTTACGAGAACCTCGGACCTAAAAAAGGGAAACCACCCAAGTTCAAAGTCGGAGATCGAGTGCGCATCAGTAAAGTCAAGCACGTGTTTACCAAGGGATACTTACCGAATTGGACGACGGAACTCTTTACCATCAAACGTCGAGTAACGGGGCGTTATCCGTACGTCTACGTCCTCGAAGACGATCACGGCGAACAGTTGGAAGGAACGTTTTACGAAAGCGAACTTCAGAAAGTGATCAAGTCGGACGACGTCTACGAAGTCGAAGAGGTGATCGAAACTAGAAAACGCCGCGTCGGAAAGAATCACGTCATTCGAGAAGCGTTAGTCAGGTGGAAAGGTTATCCACCCAGTTTCGATTCATGGATTCCTCATCAGAACCTCATCGCATTGACGTAGAGGAGAGTCCGATACCACCTATCAACAACAACAACAACAATAACATCGTGCGTTCATGGAAGTGGTGTGGCGAAGCGGTACCTAGAAGCGAGATCGTATTTTTCACCCAAGCGTTCGTGGCGATGATGGTCATCTTGGCGGGCATCATTTGTCTGGCTTTGGGACAAGACAACAGAGAATTTTGGATGGTGATGCTGAGCGGAAGTTTGGGGTATATAATGCCCAGTCCCAAGATGAAACAATCAAATTGGGTGCGATCGCGACTGGAGAAGACGTCAACATGAGTTTCTACATGACATTACCCAGCGACGGATCTTTGGAAACCTTTCCGAACAACACCCTGTCTTCTTTCCGTACACACTTACCTCAGATGATGGACTTAGACGACGGGGAATGGGAAGTAGGATTGAGCGAGATCGTCTATCCCACCACCGTGGAAAACGTCAAAGAGGGAGGCAACTACATGGAGATCATCGTACCCAGTTACTTTCGAGGAAGATCCGTGACACCGAGTCCTTCCGAGCGTTTCAAGATTAAAAAGCTCACCAACAGCTTACCGTTCAGTGCCGCCGACCGTCCCGACATACGTGTTCCCATCGCCCACCCCAGTTTCAGCATCCCCATCGTGGGCGTGACCTACCGAGTCGAAATCATGACGGGATTTTACAGTTCCATCGAAGGAGTATTGGCAGAATTGAATCACGTACTTAAACACGGATTCGGAAGCATCTTGAAAGGGTTGGCAGACGAAAACGAGACCGATTTCAGAGAGCTGAAGTTCGAGTATTTGAAGACCTTCAATCGAGTACAGTTGTTGGTCAAGGGACCCGATCACGGTACCAAATACATCTATCCCGTCCGATTATGTCCGGCTCTGGCGCACATGTTGGGATTCACGATCGATTCGGATCCCTCGTGGATGACCAAGACGACTTACGGCGTAGTGACTCCGGATCTCTACATAGGAATGAGTGCCCTGTACCTGTATAACAACGTCACGCGATCACAGATCGTAGGATCCAAGAACCTACAGCTCTTACGCATCGTACCTTTCAAACAACAAAGGGTCGACACCGATGCAAACTCGCACGGACATTGGGAACCGCGCCTGGTGGAATACATACCTCTGGCCAAAACCCACTTCGATACCTTGGACATCCATATATACGACGGAATGGGGGAACGAGTCTCATTCTTCAACGGCAAAGTCATCGTGAAGTTACATTTTCGTCAGAAGCGCTACATTTAAACCATGATCGTTCATCGAGGGGTGGTCCGTCAGAGAGGTCGGGGCTTGGGTCGTGGTGTTCGAAATCAACGAGGAGGAGTATTTTCGTTACCGGTTCTTGCATATAAAGCAATGAAAAAAAGAGAAGAACAAAGTAAAAACGCTCCAAAACCCTCAATGAAAGATTTGTTTAAAGTATGGAAAGCTCATGCTTCTCTTATAAGAGAAGCGCAAACGAAAAGAGGACCTAACGGAATGTATCTGGATCCCTTAAAAATAGTTATGAATATGCATGGTAATCCCTTTACCATCTTTCCATCCTAAGAGGAACCATCCATATATACGACGGATTGGGGGAACGAGTATCATTCTTCAACGGCAAAGTCATCGTGAAACTACATTTTCGTCAGAAGCGCTACATTTAAACCATGATCGTTCATCGAGGGGTGGCCCGTCAGAGAGGTCGGGGCTTGGGTCCCCTGATAGGACTGGGAGCCAAAATGATGATGGGACCCGGAATGTCGATAGCTCAGTCGGTCTTACCAGCGATTTTACCCGCACTCATGGGACAAGGAGGTCGAGGACGACGAAGAAGAGGGCAGACGGGATCGGGATTTAAGGATATAGCCTTGTCCTTTCTCAAAAAAGGGGGAAAGAAAGTATTGAAAGGAGCACTCAACGCGGGACTAGACATCGTGAATCAGAAAAGAAACTGGAAAGATGCTTTTTTACATCACGGCAGAGAAACGGCTAGCGACATTCTGTCGTCGGCACCTTCCGACGTATTCACCAGCGTGGTGATGCCGGAACCCAAGAGAGCCAGACCGACCGAGGAAGGCGTCAGACGAGCTCTCGCAGAAGTCGTCAAGCGTCATAATCCCGTCAAACAAACTCCTATCACGGCAGGAGTCAAACGAACTCCTACCATGGCAGGAGTCAAACGTGCAAATCCGGTCAAGAAAGCAGGTGCCGTGGGACCCCGGGCTCCCATAAAAAGAAGAGCTGTCGGAAAGAAACGTCAGTCTGGAAAAGGACGTGTCAGAAGAAAGTTGGGTGTTATACTACCCGCCGGACCAATCCAGAGAAAACTGAAATCTGCCAAGAAAAGACTGAGATCTATCAAGAGAAGATCGATAGACATATTCGATTAAGATGATGCACAGAGAATCATGCGAGTGTTCGACGGAGGGCTTACAGTTGAATCGAGTTCCACAAACGATGACGGTGTTGGAGAAAGCCCAATGGGAAGAATTTTATCCCGTGAGTTCCATCGACAATCGAAATCCGACGGCACCGATCGAATTCGATATCAAGGGACACGGGGAGGACTTTTTAGATCTTTCTCAGACTTTCGTCTACATGAAATTCAAGGTCACGAAAGCGGACGGAACGGATTTAGGCGCCGACACGCAGGTCACTCCCGTCAACAACATCATGCACAGCATGTTTTCGCAGATCGACATGTCCATGAACGGCAAGACCATCACCCCGAGCACCGACACGTATCCGTATCGAGCTTATTTGGAGACTTTACTCTCGTACACTCCCGAGACCCTCAGGAAACAGATCAGTAGTACCGACTTGTGGTTCACGGATCAAGCTGGACGCATGAATGCCGTCAACCCGTACGAGGACGATAAGACTGCCGCCGGCTACAACATCGGTCTGATCCAACGTCACAAGAAGATCGAAGAAAGTAAATGGTTGGAATTGTACGATCGCATACATCTGGACATGTTTCAACAAGGGAATTTCATCGTCAACGGCGTGGACGTCCGCTTGAGATTCAACAGTGCTCGTACGTCGTTTTGTCTGATGGGAAACGAGGACGGTAACATTTACATCGAACAGATGATGTTATTCGTGCGTAAAGTGAGACTCATGCCAAATGCGCTGTTAGGAGTCAATCAGATGTTGAACACCACGACGGCCAAATACCCCATAAGACGCGTGGAAGTGAAATCCTTTACCATTCCGCAGGGCACTCGTTCGAAGATCACGGACAACGTGTTTTCCGGACAGTTACCCAAACGGGTATTCTTTTGCATGACGAAAAATGCAGGCTACAACGGAGCTTTGAATCGGAACCCGTTCGATTTCGGAAACTTCGATCTGGAGAAAATAGAAATCAGTCTGAACGGAGACGTCCAACACACCAAACCCTACGAACCGAACTTTGACGACAATCTATACCTGCGTTCTTACATGTCCTTGTACCAATCCCTGGGAAGGATCGGCGACGATTGGGCTCCAGACATATCCTACCAGGAATACAAGAACGGTTTCGCCATTTGGGGATTCGACTTCACCACGGACCAGAACGGACACGTAGCCGATAAATTTCACATGGTAAAAACGGGTAACATGCGCATCGAACTTCAGTTCGGCACAGCGTTACCGACCGTCATCAATTGCATCGTGTATGCAGAATTCGACAACGTCATACAAATCAACAAACAGAGGGAAATCGATGTCGACTATTAAAGCCCTGGATACTCATCAACTGTACGATATTCTGTCTCGCGATCCATACGTGAGTCCTCATTTTGGAGGCGTGTATCCTCGGGACGCCTTACCGATTGGAAGCGACGGACGATCTTTCGTCATCAACACGGACGAGGCCGATAAACCGGGAGAACATTGGGTGTGTGTTCACTTCGGAGAGGACGGGATAGCCGAATATTTCGATTCCTACGGATTACCACCATGGGCGTATGGCGATATCGTACGTTTCATGCGATCCAAAAGTCGAAGCCTAGTCTACAATACCGTACCTTATCAAAGTTGGGATACCCCCGTGTGCGGACATTATTGTATCTATTACCGACACCACAGAAGTCGAAAGGTACCCAGATCGGATATGATGCGTTGGCTGATGTCGTATCACCTACCGATCCCGTCCAAGACGACATGGAAGAAAGAAGACAACGATCGTTTCATTTACCAATGGTATCGACAGAACGTGATCCCGAGAAAACCCAGACCTTTAACGATGAAAAAACAGACTTGCTTGTGTCGGAAAGCGCCGAATCTCGTACATCCCGCCGCTGCTGTGACGTCTGCCTTGACTTGACTTCTTTCATACTCATGATTTTAACCATTCAATTGTTCATTGTAGGTTTAGCTTTGATTAACTATGTATGATATTATGTCAAAATGTATTAATCAAAATGTATATATCAAATTATGTCAAAATGTGTTAATCAAACAAAAATATTTGTCGAGTATCCGAAATGACCAAACTTGGACGATGGAGACATCGCTCCGAGCCGTAATGGCAGAGTTTAAACAAAGTAGTGAGACAGATAATTGATTGTACATATGCATTGTAAGTGAAGAACAAAGGGACGGTCCTAATCCTTGTTCTTTACGTTGTGTTAGCGGGACAATAAATTGATTCCAAAACATATTCTTCTTGTTTGTCTCAAGTACAAGGTTAATTGAATAGAACAAGTTCAAGGTCGTATAGACAAAATGTTATTTGAATACAAGTTCAAGGTCATTTGATTAAAAACAACTTCAAGGTCGTGTGGAAAAGTCCAGAACCTTCAGTACAAGTTCAAGGTTATTTTGAAAAAACCCAAGTTCAAGGTCAAGGTCATCAAGTACAAGTTCAAGGTCGAAACCAGATATATAAAATAGGGAAAGAAAGCAAGACTCGTCATTATCATCAATCATCATGAATACTTCGTTCGACAGACCAAACCCGGAGCACGTTCACCTTGCCAAACAGAGATTCGCCAACATGTTACATTCCTTGAATGAGGAACTGAAAGGACAGGGGCTTCGAGACCTCAAGATCAATTTACAGTTCGTCTATGATATGTCGCCAGCAGAAGTATACACCCAGTGTGCCAGTGATCTCGTTCAAAGGATGTTGTGGAATCTATTCATACGCTTCGAACCTGAAAAGCGTAACGTGAACTTGAAAGCACTGCTACAATGTCTCAATACCAAAAACACTCGCAAGGCATTCGATCTGGTATACGATGCTTGGGAAGAAATGATCGTGACTTTGAAAGATTTGACGATCATATCCATGCACAGAGTCTATCGATACGAAGAAGAAAAAAAGGATGTCACTATGAGCAAACCGCAAAATCAAGAAGAAAAGGATGTCACTATGAGCAAACCGCAAAATCAAGAACTATCCGATTCGGAAGACCACGACGACCATACGCCGTTCCGAGTGGAATACGTTGCCGTTCATCCCGATTGCATCGGGGAAGAAGATCACCAAAATCAACTCATGTTAGAAATCTGTCCGAAGTGTCGGAAATATAACGAAGCCTTACATAAAGACGAAATAATGATGCTCTCTTAAAAGACAGAGTCGTAATAGAAACTCGATCAGTTACCGTCATGTTGTCGAGACTACTACAGTGGCAGATTTGGTTCTCTTTAACCATCCTTAGACGTTCGCAATGGAGAGAAATGTTATCCGACATCAAAAACTTGAGGGACTATCACGAAGTAGTGATCGCCATGTTTAAAGACGGAAAAGTGTCCGAAACAAAACTATACGTGTTAGAACTCTTTACTAAAGATCTGTGTCGAAAATTCGGAAGCGATGTATTCAAAGACTCCTTCGATAGAGTGAAAGATAGACTCATGAGATTAAGACCAGTGACTGTGTAAACATTTTGTATGACGAAATATGTAAAATAATAATGATAAACATTCTGCCATTGCTATGTAAATAAAATCATAATAAACTCATAATAAAATAAGACTTACCGTGTTTTTGTTATTGCATCAACCCTCGAGTTACTTTTCAATTTTGTAGTATTGCATCGACCATTTGGCTACTTTTCTTAAGATATGGTGGCCCTAAAAAGGGCCGTTTTTAGTTCTTTTAAAGAACTCAGTGACCCCCGCATTTGCGGGAGCCACACGCCGGGCACGACAGTGCCCGTCTTCTAGCAGCACAAGAAAGTGCTGATAGAGGACGGGGGGAAAACTGCAATAGTTCCGACTGGAACGGAGGTTCGGGAGGCTGTGATAGAATTTCAGCATCCCAATCTTCTCTCGGTACAGGAGCTGGATGTGCTGCCGCTGCCGGTGGTGGTGGCCTTACCGGTGGTGGTGGCCTTACCGGTGGTGGTGGCCTTGCCGGTGCTGCCGTCAGTACTGGTACTTGTGGTGGTGGAGGGGGTGGCGGGTAGTTCGGAGGCCCGTGATGTTGATTGGGCCTCCAGCTAAATGGTCTTAAGGTCACCACCTGTCTAACTGTACGTATCTCCTTTTTCTGTTCTTCCTCTCTTTTCTTTTCGATTAGATTGCTAATTTCATTAGCAATTTCATCCAATTTATCCGCCATCTCTATCAACTCTATTGCTTTTACTCTGTGTTTCTCAGAAATTTCTCTTAGGCGTATTGAATACTGCTCCATACTGTATAAAGAACTCATCTTTAATACGTAAATCTTGATTCGAAAAATCTCGATTCAAAACTGGCGCTTCTCTAGAAAAAAATCTTATTTATACTGAAAAAAGGGTGTTTCCTTACACGTCCGCAAAAATGATAATATTTCAAGACTTTGTTTATGTTACCAAAATGGTGTTTCCTTACACGTCCGCAATTACAGTAAAATATTTCAAGACTTTGTCTTAGTACACTTAGGTTACCTAAAAGGTGTTTCCTTACACGTCCGCGTTTTATGGTAGATTGAATTTAAATTGTTTATGTTTTACATTAGAATGTTTATGTTACCAAAAAGGTGTTTCCTTACACGTCCGCGTTTACATTAGTATATATACTTCAGAATATGATCTAGTACTATACCTGAAAAAATTTTATTTTTTCGACAACATGGAAGCGAGTATTAAGATAACGATTGATTGGGAGAGGAGATTGATCTACACGATCCATGAGCCGGCCATAGGCCGTGTGATATTAAGAGAGCGAGAATCGGGCAATGATATCAAAATTGAGCCAGATCAGCCATTGAACGCAACAATCATCAAAAGAGAACCGAAGGAAGAGAGACAAGATCATCCACCCGGTAGGAGAAGAACACCACCATGCCGGGTGGGTCACTTGGTAGATCGCCTACTAAATTCCACACCTAGGCGCAGCGAGAGGAGAAAGGCACGTCGCCACTGCCCCTTATGCTGGTAAGGGACAGGAAGAAAAAAAACAGCCCTTTTAAGGGCTAACCATTTCTTTAGAAAAGTAAACTCAAGGTTAACAAGTACAATTTCCACATTCAATCCAAGGTCAAGGACACTTTTTTGAACTCATCTTTAACCTACTATAGTACGTTTAGGTCAAATCAGTACATACTTTAGTACAATTAGGTCAAATCAGTACATACTATAGTACAATTAGGTCAACTCATTTTTTTGCATTATCGGGGATCGTTACACTACTACCGTTTTAACATAAACCTATTTAAATAGAGATATTTTTTCAATAAAAAGATATCTCTATTTCTCCACTAATAGGGATGCATCTAAATTTATCTCTATTTATATTAGAGATATTTCTATTAAAATGTGATGTATCTATCAAATGAGAAATTGAGGTATCACTTATTTTATTTGAGATATCTATATATCAAATAAAGATACCTGTACCTCTTTTTTGTATAGAGAAATCCTTGTTTACTGAAAAATAGAGATACGTCTATTTAAATACAGATGTCTATTTTGATAGAGATATCTCTGTTTAAATAGAGATATCATATCTGTATTTAAAGAAAAGAAGAGATATCTTTATTTCAAATAGAAATATCTGAAATACCTGTATTTGAAATAGATCATAACTTTATTATAAATAGAGATATCTCTATTTAAACAGATTTATGTTAAAACGGCTGCCCATAATAATCCTCTACTCTTCCGCGAGGGGAGGGTGAAATTCAATCGTTCGTATATTTGTATGTCCACATGTCCGTCTGTGCTATCTTTTGCAGAATTTATGCAAGAGCATTCTTATTTTGTATGCATGATCATTTGCCAAGTCTTTTGATAAAGTGTCATGCGTTAATTAAGCCACATTGCTATGGTAGCTGATTTGTGCCATTTCGCTTTTTCGCGTTTTCATACTGCGAAAAAGCGCCAAAGCGACTTATAAACGGCGCTTTTTCCCATTTTTTGCAAGGCGAAAAAGCGCCAAAATGCATGCAAAAAAAGCGCGACTTTAAAACGGATCACATACTGGCGCTTTTTCGCGTTGTATTAAATGCGAAAAAGCGCCGTTTATAAACTTGTCGCTTTGGCACTTTTTCGCCTTTCCCCTTTTTCGTTTTTTTCGCAGAATGAAAGTGAAATGGCACAAATCAGCCACCATAAATTGCTTCTGCGCATGGGACTACTGCAGAACAGGTTCCAGAATTTTCTTGACAATATATACAACTAATACATGTACAACGAAAACTAACTGGAACATGGAATCCGGATAGGGTCATATATGCAACATCGAATTGTAAAGTTGGATAACTGAAACGCGATGTTGCGATGGCGATGGCGCAATAATGTGATAGTGCGATGGCGATGATGCGAAAACGCGATGGCAATGAAGAGACAACGCGATGGCGATGACGCGAAAATGAAAATGCGATGATGCGATGACACTTGTTAAATTAATGCGATTGGGATGACGCGATAGTGCGATAGCGATGACGCGACAGAGCACCGTCGCTTTATCGCCATTGCGCTATCGCATCATCGCCCCATCGTTATTGCTCCATCGCAATCGCATTTTCGCATCACCGCCATAGTAACATTGCATCATTGCCAATCTTATTTCATCATTGCGTTTCAGATCCAACTTTACAATGTTATGGTGTATATATATTTATGTATATATGGCCTTATCCGGATTCCGTACAATGCAGCTTTAAATGTCTAGAATTGAATGCATACTTAATAGTATTACAAAAAATGCAAAATCTAACATAGACCCAAACTTTATTTTTACAAAATAAACATATTTCCTTTTATACAAATTGTGGTATTAGCAAAAACACAGATTGGGCAATCTAGCATTGTCATAAGAGTTGCTTAACATTTTATGCGCCTGAAGGGTCGGATTATGATATGGTCGATATCGTCTGTATGTCCGTTCGTCTATCCGTCCGTATGTCCGTTAACAAATTTATGTCCTCAACATAACTTTGAAAATATAAGGCCCATGATCTTGAAACTTCACAGGTGTGTAGAACTCATGGCTATGCCTATGGTGTGCAGAGCACAATAATCTTTACCATACCATTTATAATTTTGGAGTAATTACTCTTTGTTAGATTTTATGCCCCACCCATAGTATGAGCATCTGGCTTATAATGCCACGCGTCGCCCAGCGTTGCTCTTGTTTTGTTTCAGTGCAGTACATGTTTTATTTTTCCCTCTATTCATATAAGGTTTCATGAATTTACATATTCGGCTTTCATATTTTACAATGAAACATTTTGATATTGACAGGCAATCGGTACATAGTAGTACTAACAGAATATCTGACGAAGTTGGTGGATGCAGAACCAAATCGAAGAGAAAACAGCTGAAAATGTTACAAGAGTTCTAACAAAATTTGTGGCGAATCATGGCGTCCCAGAAGTCTTGATAACAGACCAGGGACGCGAGTTCTGTAATCAGTTAAATGACAAGTTATGTTACCAATTCGGAATGCAACACCGCGTGGCGTCACCTTACCATCCGCAAACGGGCGGCCACACAGAACGATATAACAGGACATTGTGTGAAATGTTGTCAAAATACGTAAACGACAGACATACCGATTGGGATACGAAATTATCATCCATGCTGTTTGCATATAGAACTGCCGTTCACGCCTCAACAAAGATGAGTCCATTTTACTTAGTGTACGGTAGGCAAGCCAGATTACCCGTGGACTTAGATTTACCAACAGAAGTAGATGCAAACGAATCTTTGGCAAATGTTTTAGAGAGAAGATGTGATGCTTTTGTTGCCTTGAATTGTAACAGAGAAGAGGCGGCTGCAAACATAAAAAAGGCACAAAAAAGACAGAAGAGAAACCATGACAAACGAACCTCTGAAGCTGAGTTTAATGTTGGCGACCTAGTGCTGGTCCATAACACAAGAAAAACCACAAGGAAGGGCGGGAAACTTGAAAAGAAATGGATAAGTCCATACACTGTCAAAGAAGTCCTGAAAAAAGGCACGTACAAATTAGAGGAACTAAAGAATACAATTAATGGTAGTCGCTTAAAATTGTACCAGATTAGAGAAGAGTTTCAGGGTGTATCCAAAGATGGTATTAAAAAGAGAAAGACGGCAAGTAAAGAAGCTGAGAAACCCAGACATGTGTTTTCCTACTCCGAAACCGATCATGATGGCGGTTATGGTGCTCAAAATTGTTTTCCAAAGGAAGACACATGTATATCTCGGGACCCAAGTCCGTGTAGTGACAATGATACCATCATTATTGGAGAGGAAAACAATCTGGGTAAATCCAAAAATGGTGATAATAGGGGAAAGAATGCTAACAATGAAGAAGAGAAACCCAAAGATGAGTTTTTCGACTCTGAGACTGATGGCGAATATTGTGCTCGTTTGCCAAAAGAAAATACACGTAGATCTCGCAGCTCCAGTGCATGTAGTGACAGTGACACCATCATTATTGGAGAGGAAGAGGGCGTCAATTTGTTTAATTTTCGTCCGGTTACAGGAGACTGGCAGAGAGAAAACTCAAACAAATTTGATTTAACCGTAAAAAATGGGTACATCAGTGGGAGAGAAAGAAAAATAAAGCTGACATCCGAACCAACAAAAGTGGTTTGTATGAGGGGTGACGGAAACTGTCTCTTTCGAACATTCAGTTTCGTTTTGTCAGGCGTACAGTCGTTTCATAAAAATGTGAGGGACAAAATCGTATCCTATATGGAGGAAAACGATGCCATCTTTTCTAAGATCGAAAATACCCCAATGGAGCAATATCTTTCTGTATCAAAAATGAAAAACCTCGGAACCTGGGGAACTGAGTTGGAGATTATTGCATTTTCATCAATCTGCAATACCCCTGTCCAGGTCTTTTGTGAAGCTGGTCGTGGGCAGTACAAATGGTTAGTCTACACGCCTGCAAGCGGTGAAAGCTCATCTAATTGTTCTGTCTTTCTGCAGAATATTCATGGACATTTCGAACCGGTGCTAGATGTGAGTGAAGATGTGTATAGTAGAACACCGTATCTTAGAATAGCAGATTATGTCGACAAACCTCTGCAGAATTACGTTCTACAAGACATCCTGGAATCTGCATTAGTTAATTCGAATGTAGACGAAATGAAGGTGAGATCTATCGAGGACATAGAACCTCCCCATGTGATTACCAGAAAATTCACCGACAAATTCTGCACCAATTGCAGATTCAAAATCGATCCGAACATCTTTAACACCCTTTGCGATTGGGCCAACTTTGACCAGTTAATAAGCTGACTTTGACAAGATATTGTGGCATGTATTCACTTTCAACAGGATCTGCAAAGGTTTCCTTATCAAGGGATGCTAGGTCTTTTATGACATTTGATTGATTTCAAGCGTCAAAGACGTACTTGAAAACGTGAAAAAACAGTTCGGTTTAATACAAAATGTAATGCATGTAACACGCAATGTTCAATTATGTTTTCTTTACTTTTTTATTATTATCTCAACTGACATATTCGTCTAAGGAAAAGACGTACAAGGTGGAATTTGCCTAGTCTGCAAATTTTCTGTCACGCGGCCTGTATCAATCATAAAAGGAAAACAATAGACGTGTTCAGAATTCCACCTTTGGCAACAATTTGGCACATGTGTCACCGATGGTTGAAATTGGTCGCCAACGCCAGTATCATCAAATTTGAATTAAGTCACCAAACTTGGTCAAACACGCCAACACTATACACCTGTGGTGGAATTTGCCACATAAGTAGAGTGTTGGCGATTTTTACTAAGTTTGATGACCTATTAATAGGCTAATTCAAATTTGATAGTGCTGATGTTGTCGACAAATTTTAACCGTTGGTGACAAATGTGGTAATTTATTACCATTGGTGAAATACTGAACACGGCTAGAATATGTTATCTTACATCTATGTTAACACGCTGATGGCTTCAGCGCTAAAGTCAGCATATTAACGTTATAAAAAATAGACATTGTATTCCACTAAGGCTTGATAATGGCCGAGTGGCCGGAAATTTGCAAAAAGAGTTTGTTTCATTAATCCTACCGGCAAATTCGCGGAAGAGCATTTTAAGTTTCCACTCCGTTAGTGTGTCAGTCTGTCTATCAAGATTCTGTTCCGCTCTATAATGCAGTCATCAATAAACATATCTTCATCAAACTTGGCACGAATGTTCCTTATGACTCAAAGGTGAGTCACAAAGTTCAATGTCACCAGCTAAGCATGGGTTTTTCTGTACCGCTCTACAATTCGGTTATCTATCAACAGATCTTCATCAAACATGGATCGAATGTTTCTTATGACCCAAAGGTATATCATGACCGTGGACCGAGGTCATTACTCTGATTTCAAGGTCACCATCTGATCATGTGTTTCTGTTCTGCTCGAATTCAGTCTTCTATTAACAGATATTCATCAAACTTGGCAAAAATGTTCCTTATGACTCAAATGTGTGTCATGACCTTGACCCAAGGTCATCGCCCTGATTTCAAGGTCGCCAGATAAGCATGGCTTATTTCATGTTCAGCTCTATAATTCAGTCATTGGAATGTAACGTTTTCAAATGACACCAAGATCATTTACCTTGTGACCTTGATGTCAAAAATATTAGGATGTTGGAAGGTCAGAGAGTTATCGTGCGGAAACACCTTTTTCCACAGACACTTCGTTTGACTTTGACCTATTGACCCCCAATCAATAGCGGTCCTTCTGAGGTCATGGGCAACACATGAGTGAAGTATCAGTATTGGATGTGAACAAGTTTCAAATGGCACCAAGACCATTTTCCTTGTGACCTTGACTGTGGCCTTTATTTAAAAAATATTAGGATGTCTAAAGGTACTGTGAATGACCTAATATTCATGTGGTACCAGTGTTTGCGGTTTTCGTGGATAGTTCTTCCCACGAACTAGTAAATCTATGTATATTTGATAAAGACAAATTTATATATCCACGAATTTTGAACCCCAAAAATAAGTTGTTTTCGCCCAATCCACGAAAATTGGTATACACGAATAAAAAGCCATTCGTAGTAATAGAGTTATCGTGCGGAAATAACTATTCACAGCCACTTCCTTGATCTTGACCTTTGACCTATTGATCCCAAAATTGATTGCCTGAGATCATGGGCAACACATGTGTAAATGAAAGGGGGAAGGTTACTGGCTCAGGTATATGGCGGAGGCTACCACTGAAATATGAAATTCAATGATAAAATAAACATATAAAACATAAAAAAAATATTTGATACTAGTTAGTACAACTACAGTACCGACTTAGGACGGTCATTTGATATAACGAGTGTCAACCAAATGGTGTGTTTAACCGGTTGTGAAGTATCATAACCAGGTGTCCAAAGGTAATAGATTTATCTTGCAGAAACCACTTTTTCAACAGACACTTCGTTTGACCTTGACCTTTCATCGATTAACCCCAAAATCAATAGGGCTCTTTTGAGGTCATGAGCAATATATTTGTGAAGAATCATCAATGGATGTAAAATGGTAAAAGAGTTACCGCAAGAAAACCACGTTTTCCACAGACAGACGGACGGACAGTCTAGTTTAAACAGGTATACCCCCACAACTTCGGTGGCGGGTATAAAAAAAACAAACTCTTTTTGTAAATTTCGGTCAAGCGGTCTTTATCAACAGATAAAGGATAACGATGACATTTTCAATGACATATATGTTTAGTATGTACCAATAGGCGCATCCGTCGCAAATGTTCTATGGAACACTCTCTGAATTGGTAAGAATTGTCATTTTAGGTAAGGTCATGATTAGGTGTAATGTCTGATTGATTCAGGGTTTTAATGTGTATTGTCTTGTCCCAGAATGCCATTTACATTTCGAGAGAGGGGGACTTCATATTGTGTTGTAGGGTCCTCGTATTAACCATAAAACGTCATAAGTGAGGATAATAATGACGCAAATTTACAAGGCACTTTAATTAGTTATGCAAATTATCCCTTAATTAAGCATATTCTATATAATGTCCTGGATCGTGGGAAAAGGTTTTCGTTTTATACTTCTGTCTTTATGGAAATCTCATTCTTCTCTAAACAGATGAAATAGTTCTCTTTTTCCACACCAAGTGTGCAAACTCAATTGTCATTTTATTTTAACATCTCAGGATGATAATCTGAATACACTAGGAAAAAATTGTTTGACTTCCGGTATGAACCAAGTTCTCCTGTAGATGTAAAGACTCGGAACGACTTGTCCAAGGACGCATGTACGGGTCTAAAACACATAATTTACTTATGTTATAAATATTATAACATCCGATAAGTCACAAAATGAGGCGATATCCAGGTTTCGAAGGTCATCGGGTTTATTCAATTTATGAATCAGAATTACATACATATTAATCCTACCGATTTCGGCAAAAGTCTTTCGCCTACCGCTTTACAACTCAAATCTTCCGATTTCCTAACTTTCTACCAATTTCTCCCTTTGGATGTTTGGCTTCGGAAACCATTGTTGTTTACGAAATAAAACTTCGTTTATCCATTTCTCGTTTGATCTGGATCTTGATCGTGATCAATGAAAAAATTAGGTGGTTGAAAATAATCTCAAAAATGCATACCAGAATTATCTGAAGTATTATAAGCATCAACATGCACCATATCCACGAACTTTCAGTACACCAAGGTATATATATATAAAAAGTACACATTGAAAACATTTATCAAGAAATCAAGTCGGTTTGTAGGGGGTCATTATTCTATGGGGGTCAATATTTTTCACGAGGGGTTTGCAATTTTTGGGACTGGTGCCACTTATTCTACGGTCGAATAATGACCCCTTTTGTCGTGGAATAATGACCGGGGGGTCATTTTTCTATGTAGAATAATGACCCCCGGTCATTATTCGACGGGGGTCATTATTCGGCTTTACACCACCATGTCTAAAAGTAGGTCTCACAATGGTACATATACCACTTGGTAATTGAAATATGGAGAGTAGCGGTTCAAATCCAGCTGTGGTCAAAAAAAAAATTTTTTTTTTTTACACGTCTAAATAAGTTTTTAGATGTTTCTCAACACTCAACATATGAAATTAGGAATTTTACGTTTAAGACTTCCAAAAAAAAAAAAGGGGGGGGGGGTTTGGCCATTTTTCACATTTTCAACTTTTTCTACAAAACTGTTTGAAGGATTTTAATAAATCTTGGTAGAAATAAGTCACTTATGATCCTTTTCAAATTCTGTTGTTTTCGTCCAGACCTCTTTACAGGTGGCGCCACCATAGTCAAGAGTAGGTCACAAAAGAGTTCCCTCGTTTAACAATATTCTTTTTCATACGGGCTGTATACAGAGACAAACAGAATGCATAGAAATGATCTAGAGGGATGAGTGAAGATGTATTGTCATTTTGGTTCCCTTCCAAAATCAAATTTTAGAATTTTTTTCGACATTTCTTTGGACTTGGTGATTCAATGCAGAAAAAAGTGTCATATTTCCTAGTTAATTGATAATGATGATTTCTTATGGACTATTGTGATCATAATTATGGTAAGGATTGTTACTTTGAAAGAATTTTGTCAATATCTCAATTTTTGGATTTTCTATGAATTTTTTAAGACTTCCAAATGAGGGTGTATAGGAACAATTCAATCACATTTTTCACTTCTGCTGTTATACCACATGAAAGATTTTAATGAAACATGGAATATATGAAGTACTAAAAGTCCTCTATCAATTAGGTAAATTTGATCCAAATTGGTTAACAGATAATGCCACCATGTCTAAAAAGCAGTTCTCACAATAGTACATATACCACTTGGTAATTGAAATATGGAGAGTAGCGGTTCAAATCCAGCTGTAGTCAATTTTTTTTTTCATTTCTTTACACATCTAAATAAGTTTTTAGATGTTTCTCAACACTCAACATATGAAATTAGGCAATTTTAAGTTAGATCTGGACAATATTTGAAACAATTGTTGTTCATGACCCAGACTTGAAATCAGTCAACAAAAGGCCCCACCTAAAGAAAATGACTAACTTGTTGCCCTGAATGACTTCTTGCAGAGACAAAGGAAATGCTTAATATCAAAATCACCTGAATGGATGTGCAAAAAAGTGTTGTTTTTTATTCTAGCCTGAAATAAAATTTGACATATTTTCAACATCTGTGTTGACTTAGTCACATTAATGCAAAAATAAATGAATTCTTCCTTCATGCATGACTGATAATCTAGGTACTCAGGTGAGCGATATAGGCCCACTTGGGCCTCTTGTTTTAATATCTTTTCCAACTTTGCCAGTTCTTCACATTTTCAGAAAGAAAAAAGAGGAGTTACTGGCCCAGTTAAGTGGCAGAAGTCACCATGGAGCTATACAATACATGAATTTCAAAAATAAACTAGCACATATAACACATTACAAATTTGATTGTAGGGCAATTACGATACCGACTGAGGACGGTCATTTAATTTGACAAAAGCCAAACAAATGATGTGATTAACCGGTTTACGGGCCCACCTTCCAACTCACCGGTCATAAAAATATAAACACGTGAGGTATTGTAAAACACATAATGATATAAAATATATGCGACATCAACATGATAAACCGTGCTCTGCCAGTCTGAAAGCGAGCTAAGACCCTAGATCTGTAGGAGTTCCGACTAACAGTCAGAGGGGACGAGGTTCAGGACCATGTCTACTCGGAAAGAAGTTTGTACAAGGCCCGTCATATAGTCCCCACCGCCCTGTTAGTCAGCGTGTAACGTTCAAGTAAAAATCTGCATAAGGCTGTAGAGGGGCGAAATACAAGACCTATAGTCTTTTTGATGATCTCAATTTCATATTGTCTATTTAGAAGACGTTTGACTACTTTATTACATGATAAAATAACGTTATCGGAGCCTTTTACTTTCCTTAGTTTATATACGAGATCACCATAAAAATTAGGATGGGAAATTCCATTGGATACATAGTGTTGAAAAGAAATATTTCCAAATTTAGAAGTTCTGAATAAAATCTAAAGAATTTGCCGAATGTTTTTCTAAGTTTGTGATATCTGTAACCCTGAGTTAAAAGTTTAGTAGTAATTTGTAAATTTCGTTTATGAAAGTTCAAAACATCGGTGCAGCCTCTGACAAATCGAACTAATTGAGATATATAGATACCATATGATGGGAGTCAAGGGACATCATCATCCAAGTAAGGAAAATTTACAATAGGAAATCCAAAATCCTCACGTTTATCATAAATATTAGTATATATTAGGTGGTTGACAATTTTGATGTTCAAATCTAAGAAAGGTGTAGATTTATCTCAAGTATTAGCTTTATTGAATTTGAGCTCTGGTTGATATATTTTGATATAAATTGTTGGCATTCAGGGTTGTCGATAACCAAAATGTCATCCAGATATCTGCAAGTATTATTAAATTTGTCAATGAGGTCGAAACGTTTTGATTTTTGAATAGAAACCATAAAATCGCTCTCCTAACAATAAAGAAATAAATCTGCTATCAGAGGCGCGCGGTTAGTACCCATAGGAATCCCAACTATTTGTTGATATATCTTGCCATCAAATTGCACAAAAATATTATTCATGAGAAAATCTATTGCTTTACATAATTCCTTGCAAGTCAAGTATTTATATGAAGTATATTGTTTGTTGAAAAAGAATCCGGAGTTATTGGAAGTACATATGTAAGTTTTAGATTCTCTGTGAAAACACCATTGTATAAGAGACAGCAACTTGCTTTTAATCAAATCATGAGGTAGAGATGTATAAAGTGTAGAAAAAATCAAATGTGGAAATTTGAGTCGCTTTGAAATTCAGTGAAAGAAGTTTGTCTATAACTTCATGAGAATTTTTAATTGACCAAAAGTAATTGATGTTACTATTATGAAATGCGATATCACAATATTTGATAATATGATCTTTCATAGCAGTTAGAGCAGACGTAATATGTTTCGATAGTATCGTAGTAGAGCAGTGGCTAGAATAAGATATGAAACGTGATTTATATGAAATTGTTTTGTAGTTTTAGCAGCCAATACATGGTTGGTAGATCAGATTTATCAGTTTTAATTTTGAAGTCGGACATGGTCATGAGGTAATCGTGCAAGGTGCTGTCTTTTGAGGTAGGGCTTTCCACATAAGTATGAATGGAGTTTAATTCGTTTTAAGTACTTCAGTATAATATAGTTTTCAATTATTATGTTGTTACCTGCTTTATCAGCCGGAACAAAGACATATTTAGCATGTAAGTCAGCTATCCTCAGGTAATTTCTTTGACTTTCAAATGATAGGTTGCATATAATGTATTTATTTTGTGTATTTGTATTTTATTTAAATTACAAGTACATCACCCTTACTAAGTTATATATCCTTCTGATGGCTCCCCCAACTTATTTTTCACGTGTATTTTGTTAATAAACGTTGGTCATGATTTTATAGATCTTCAAGCCTTCCATGTACCTTTATTTTGAAATTCATGTCAGGTGGATCAGGGCATCAGGCTCTCAGAGAACATGTATGATTACATATTATGGAAATGTATTTGATATTAGCGTATCGTCTTCTTTACTTGTTTGACCTGTGATAATACACTGTAACATTAGGTCAAGGATAGGGTCGAATACATACACAGTGAAAAAGATATTTAACTTAAGAAAATTTTCTGTACTCCCTTGTATTTTGCTGATGAAGGAAATGCATTTTTATGAAGACAGAGAGAGAGAGAGAGAGAGAGAGAGAGAGAGAGAGAGAGAGAGAGATACCAATGTATAAATATACCCTTTCACTATCATTGCGGGACTGACTTTTCGGTTGGAAAAAGCGCAACTGTCCCAGCAAAATGACGTTATAGACAATAAATATTTTATTTTGACGTCAAAAGTTTCATGGTAATCGTAATCGTTTGCCAATCAAAGAAAAAAGAGGAGTTACCGGCTCAGTTATGTGGCAGAAGTCACCATGGAGCTATACAATACATGAATATAAATAATATAATAGAGCATTTAACACATTACAAAAATATTTGATTGTAGTGCAATTACGATACCGACTTAGGACAGTCATTTAATTTGACAAAAGCCAAACAAATGGTGTGGTTAACCGGTTTACGTGCCCACCTTCCCACTCACCGTAACAGCAGAAAAATCAAAAGACGTACATTTCAAAATTTTTAAATAATCCTCCATGTAAAGAACAAGGGTCAACAGGTATCGCATATTGAGAGGTCATAAAAATATAAATACGTAAGTTATTGTAAAAAACATAATGGTATAAAAATATATACGACATCAACATGATAAACCGTGCTCTGCCAGTCTGAAAGCGAGCTAAGACCCTAGATCTGTAGGAGTCCCGACTAACAGTCAGAGGGGACGAGGTTCAGGACCATGTCTCCTCTGAAAGAGGTTTGGACAAGGCCCGTCAAATAGTCCCCACCGCCCTGTTAGTCAGCGTGCAACGTTCAAGTAAAAGTCTGCATAAGGCTGTAGAGGGGCCAAATACAAGGCCTATAGTCTTTTTGATGATCTCAATATAGTAATCCCGCAGTAATAGTGAAAGAGTCTATAGCAAATATTGTAAAATGGTAGGTCCTATACAATAATTTCATATAAAAATATAATGCACAATAGACTTGTTATTCTTATCGTTGTGAAAGTGTCATAGCAACAGATGAGTAGAAAAATAATTCAAGAACGAGTTGAATAATTTGTTAATGAATCTTTTTTTTTCCAGATTTTGTCAGCCTTACCAGCATTAGGATGGCCACAAGAGCAGAAGTGTGTCCAAGATACTCCAAGTACTCAGTACTATTACACAACATTGGAGGAAGGATCTTGCGCGATGCTATCGACCATTTCTGTTTGCAGAGTGTCCTAGACTTTAAAACATTTCTCAATAATAAGAAACATGATCTTTTCCATCTTTGGCGAAGTCGTTGTTGCAGTGTTCATCCAGTTACATCACACGGTCAACCTACTGGTGCTTTTCAGTGGAACATATTATTTCAGAAAACTGGGAATTCTTGTATTGTTTCATCAAGAGTTGATTGCCCATGCTAGTATGAAGCGAGGAATGTGACTACTGCAGTGTTAGATGTGACATTGGCTATTATTATCATCAAAAATGTTTGTCCAGGACCTTTACAAACTTCCACCGATATAGAGGTGGTTAGAGAGAAAAAGAATACATTGGTATCACACATAGTGGGTGCTTACATGACAGAGGAACAGTTCAAAGATGCGTGGACGAATGTAAAAGTAGCAGTGTGCAACATTGCATCTTGCATTTCCGAAGCAAAGGCGAATAGAATTGAAAAGGATATAGAACAACTGGGGAATGACAATTCAACCAGATCGGCATCATTAGGTAGGTGTTGTTTGTATCATAAGAATAAACAATTATACTATTGTTAATAGTATTCAAAGAACCTTCGATTGTTGACTCAACAAACCTGAAAGATACTTGTAAATGGTCCTTGAATATTGTTGAAAATTATCTATCCCTTTTCAGTTCACATTCGTATGAATATCATATTTTAAAAACAATCCAGTTTGATATTTAAAACGTGAAAAGGTCATTCCCTTGATGTTTAAAACGTGCTAAATCTAACCCAATGAGAATGATGTACTGAACAAAAGAGTAATGAAGTTAAGTATCTTTGGATTTAGCAAGTTGGTGAAAAAAAGAAGAAAAAAGAAATTAGGTGATAAGGTAATTCATAATGTTACTGTAAGATAGGTTACAGTGACTATGGACATATAAACAAAGGCAATATATTATATGTTTTAACCACAGAACACTGTTTCTTTACCATTATATATAGATAAACATGATAAAGCCATTTGTACAAAATTAGGTATTAAGGTTTTTTTGTTTTGTTTTAGAAAACACTAGAGTTCAAATGGTAGAACACATAAAGGACACAACTTTTCAAATGTCTGAAGGAGCAATAACATTTGGAATAGAGCAGCTGAAGAAGAAAGGAATCATCATTTATACCGGATATGGTGGTAGTGGGAAGACAAAGCTGGCATGGGAAACGATGAGAAAAATGAAAGAGGAAAACACCAAGGACGAAAGCTACAATATAATTGCTCTGGACATGCTAGAACATTGGAACACTGTGGTTGACTCTACTGAGAAGTCCATAGTATTACTTGATGACTGCTTTGGTAGAGTAACAGCTACCAGAAATGTAGTGGAGGAGAAGTCCAAATTTTTTAACACGCTGTATGCTTGTATTGGTACAGGTAAAATTAAAGTCATTATGACGCTCAGATGCAATATTCTTGCAGAAGTCAAATCAAAGCTTTTAGAGTCCAGATTATTCAAAGGTATATATCAAGATGTAGTTATAGATTTGTCAATCAAACAATTTGCGTTCACTGAAGAAGAAAAACAGTTAATGTTAAGAAAACATTTAGAAGCAAAGAAAATTGAAATCACACAGGTGAAAAAAGCATTTTATGCTGATAATGAACAATCTATTGACCACTTCACAATCTCGGACATTGCACGAACAAACCATCATTGTTATCCACTTATGACATATTTATTTTGTTCTAAACCTAAATTTCTCCGACTTGGAGTAAAATATTTTCAACAAGCAAGGGAGAGCTTAATGGATGATATAAAGGAAATGCGAGATTCAGAGAAAGAGTCCATGCTATGGAGTTACTGTGCCCTTGTTTACATGGCGCTTAGAGATGGAATGTTGGATATGAATGAAATGGATAGAGACTTGTTTCAGCTTATATTAAAGAACTTTCATACACAAGCAGGAGATATGCCAAGATTAAGGATAGAAATATCAAAAGCCATGAGACATTTAAGATTGACATATGTAGTGGAACCAAAACAGAACCAATTTTTGGTCATTCACACTTCCATACTAGAAGCCGTTGTGATATCTGTTGGAGAATTTTACCCAGAAATGATTATAGCGAATTGCAGTGATTTGGTACTTTGTGAGATGCTTGTTCCCCATAACTTTGTTTGCAGAGAATATGAACAGACACTAAAAATAAATCCTGACATGTATGAACTATCAGCTGCACGATTCCTGAAAGAGATACGGGAGAAATTCCAATCCCAGTCATCTATCACAACAGATATTCTGCAACACAGACTATTTACTGATCAAGAATTTTCGCAGAATTTCATCACTTATGCAAGAAATCAGCTGAGCACTGGAAAAGAAGAACACATGTTAGTCGTTCGTGAACTTTTTCTCACCGCTTGTAGAATAAACAGACCTGACATTGTTTGCATGACGTTAGATATGAATATGAAAAGAAGCTTAATTGAGCATGGCCTCAAGGACTGCTGTTATTTCAATAACCCAGAAGTCGTTGATATTTTGCTCAAGTTCTTAGACCCATCTGGTACTGACGATACATTAAACCAAGCTCGTAGAAATATTGGACTTGAAGATGCCAAGTTGCGTATCATGTGGCCTAAAACAAAATCCAGTAAACATGCGTTGGGCAGAAATTTTTACTGCAGGCTTTATGAATCGGATTGGCCGAGCATTCAGGATGCATTCCTCCAAGCTTGTAGCTTTGGCTCATATGAATCTGTCATAAAGATTTTTGCTCACTATCAGATTATACCAGAGGATTTTGAAATCTCTTTCAATGTTATTCATAAATTGCGAATAATTTTACATGAATGTTTCCAATTTAATACTAGCAGTGCATTTGTCATGTCATTCTTATCGAAGGAAATACACTATTTAAGAAATAAACTTAACTGTGAACGGACATGGGAATGTGAATGTGTATTGACTAATTTGGTAGATTTATACACAGAGGAGTTGTTATCAACAGTTCATCTTCCCGTACGTGAAGCAAGCAAACTGGTGTGGAATAGTATCGCAAATGGAGTTTTGTTTTCAATTATTATCAATATCTTGAAAAACAGACAGTATGAAAATGTTCGTAAACTGCCATTCAACGACATATTTTTTAGAAAGCTGTTCACAAAAGCATTAGAATATTTCCAAAACAGTGATAATGATGCATTGCATTCATGTAAAATGGATTCAACAAAACGTTCTAGAAATATTTCAAGCCAACTGCAGTCCTTTGAAGAGTGTTCGTGCCTAGGTTGTAGTGTTCAGGGATTTTTTCAAGATACTATTGAAACGAAGAGTACAACAATCTGTACATTAAATCCAGAGGAGCTAGAAAGACTATTGACAGCAATTGACGAAAGACATTTCCTTCAAGTGATCACTGGTGTAGGCTTATTCCTAAAGTTAACATCTAAACTATGTAGCGCCGTGCGTATTTACACACTTGAAGAACGCAAATGCCTTACCACAACTTTGAAGTGGGTGATACGAGGATGTGAAATACCTGCTGGAAAAGGTCCCAAAATACTAAATGAGATTCTGGCAAAAAATCCAGACACTAATGTTTTTCAGAACAGAGATGATATCGTTTCGGTTAAATTTTCAATCTTGGAAGACGGATTAAGCCGATGCTTCAAAGCTGGTCATGAAAAAATAGCTCTTTTGCTTGTAGACACATGCCTGTGTTTTCATACATGTCAATTTCTTACACCTAAAAACCCTAATACATTCCAGTGGTGTATACCAAGCAAATATGAACACAGTGTCTTTGGTTACATTTTATTGGAAACGATAGAAGGAGGCAGATACGACCTTGCATATACTACTGTTGAAAAATATAAAAACTTGCTTACCACTCATGAAAAAGTAGAAATGATAGTTGTATTCTGTTATGAAAATCAGAAGTCTAAAGCTAAACAAATGTTTAGTTTCTTTGATGAGTTTCCAACAAAAGAAGTTGCGTATGCAATTTGTGAACATATGAATTGCAAGCCTTTGATCGACATAGTATTTGCCATGAAGCCAACTATAGTCAGTGAAAAAATTGTCTTGAAGGACATCGGTCCTCAAGAAATGACAATAAAAGAATTGGCAGAGCTTCGTATAAAATATAATGGAAAGTACGTTTTACAAAAACTCCAGTGTTCATAGACCGTTGCAATCCAGTAAAAGGTGTCGATAGCGGAGGTGCTGGTGTGCTGCAATTAGACTCAAAGTATCCATCTGTGAAATTTGTGTTTTAGTACTGGTTAGGTGTTCAAGCCTTCAACAAGCAAAACAAAGATATAGAGCGATTACATGTAGATTTAAGTGAATCAAAGATTTATTAGGACTGTAGTTGTTCTTCAGAAGTGACAATATTTTCCACACTTCCAAGTTTTCGTTAAAAAAGTATTATAACCTCTCTCTCTCTCTCTCTCTCTCTCTCTCTCTCTCTCTCTCTCTGTGTGTAAATACAGAAATTTGAGTAAATATTTATGTACAAAGTAAGTGTACAGTTGATGGAATTGTGTATCTAACATTTAGCGAAAATATTCATAAGCATATTTTACTTGCTTTTGATTATAAGAGGCGTATAATATGTGATACATGTATTACTGTGAGTGATGATCACAGAGGGAGCTAGACACGAATTTTCGAGCTCCGATAATTACACAGATTTTAAAACCATATTTTATCCAAAAGGCAATCAAAATGACAGGAACATCATCAAGAATAAGTCCACTGCAATATTCATGGCTATTGATGAGCAGTTTTGGTGCATTTCGTAGAAAGTTATATTTTGTACTTATCATCTCGATGAGCGTTGACCTCATACATGTTCGCAATCACCTACAATGGCTAATGTTTCAAGAGCAAAACCTCAGATATTTTACAAGCAACCAGTTTATCGTGAACAATGTCAAATGTGAGTTTGATTCTGATAAGCAGAAAGGTCAAGATTTACTGAAAATTATTGACTAGATTTGATATTCTGATGAAAGGATGATAAGAAAAATTGTGTAGATGATCTGAGTGATATACCGCAAAAGATATGCAAAAAGATGTGACAGACTTGGAAGTGAAAGTTGATTCGAAGCTGATGTGAAAAGGTGAATGACTAGCTGATGGAAGATATACGTGGCTTTAAGCGTAGGTCGCTGAGGGACAGTTTACTGTTTATTGTAATCCAGGAGGAGGACGAGGATTGTGAAGAGAAAGAGCATATTTTTTATGGGCGAAAAATGAGCATTTGTAGTTCATCGATTTCGAACGAGTCCATTGCGTCGGGCGTCGGCCAACTAACAGAAACACTCGACCTCGTCCTATAGTAGCCATATTCTCGAGATTCAAGGACAGGGAACTGGAGAAAAGACAGTCTTCAACGTCACTCTGGGCTCTGACTATTACATCCAGTAGCAGTACCCGATTGAAATCGAGTAGCATGGTAGACCTTTTATCCCGCCATGTGCGAAGTCTGCAATGGAGGATATGGGTTTTTTCTAGTGAAAGACTATATATAAAATGGATGTGGTAGCAGCTGCCAGAATATCCCATTCATGTATCCAGGTCTGTCCCTGTGCGTCCGCCCTCAAGATCACCTGGTTAGCGACAGCAAAGTAAAGAACCCAAGTTAGGCTTAAGTGAGGTAGGACAACAGGAATAATGGAATAGGGACTTTTCGCTTAAACTACTTATTTTGAATATTACTGGTGCTGTGAAAAAGAAACTGAACTATCCTGCCTTTCTGAATTATATTTGTACATAAGATATTTTGATTTTATGAGAATTCTGAATGGAAAATTATTTTGAATGTAACAATACAAGTTGTAACTTATAATTTAGACCAAGGTCTTTCACAAAATGAAAACGAAAGGCGGGGGTTGTTAACATAGCATTGTGTTTCGTGAAACACTTAAGGGTCATGTCCATATAGTAAATATTTATTTTTATACCATTATATAGATTAAAGTTGACGGGATAGTCAATTCCTTTGACGAAGATGTATATATGCGTTATAGCCAAACAGGAGACGCTCACTCCTCCTGGGCACCTGGTCTCACCACTGAATTTGAGGGATCCGTGATTGTCCACTGTGGTTCATTGTTGTTAGTGCCATTGTCATGTGACACTAGTTACTGTCGTATTTTACATTACATATATCTCATAATCTTGCCTGGCAATTTTTTTTTAATTTTTTGATGAACTACATAATCAATTTGCCTAATATTTTGAAAAAGGGAAAAGTATTTTATTGGAGATTTAAATAGCAGATATAGTAGTAAATGATAGTAAATAATTTCATTGATCATTGTCAGTATTTTCAACATATATTTTGATCATGCTCCATTTCACATTGAATTTATCCAATGTCAAGCTGTACAGTTTGATAGTGAACTTTGTTTGTTTAGAAAACATCTTTTTTTGCAAAAATGTATAGATAGTAACGATGTACGGATTGGTCTGACTTTCACAAATCACTCATGCTTGATTGTTTTGCTACAGTTAGCAACGTAAACAAAGACAATAGGATTACTGGTTTGATCATGAGTGTAAGCGCTTGTATACTATTTATAGAAAAGCGTTGTTGGAATTTTATTAATGAGAAAAGTGTAGAAAATCATGAAATACTTAATACTTGTGGAAAAATAAAAGAAAAAGAAAACCAGTACAACGTTGTTGAAAAGAAGCTGAAGAAAAATATACTTTTGAAGAAGACTTTATGCTGAAATCTATTTTACTTCATATACTTACTGAAGAATGTAAAGATGGTGGATAAATCCAAACCACAAGTCCAAAAACCATGAAACCATAGGACATACAAAATCAGTGAAAATGAAAAACAAATGGAAAATAACAAAATATGTCTACTTGAAGAGCATATGTGAACCCCTGTGATGGAGTGAAATCAGGTGCCCGGGGAGAGTGAGCATCTCCTGCTTGCTAGTAACACCCGTCACATATACCTAGTAGAGAGAGTCAAATCGTGTGAATTGCATATGTATTTATATATGGAGAAGTCGAAGTAGGTAACCTGGGCGATGATGGAATGTTGCTACTTGTGAAAGGAAAGTTTTTGATAGCGAAATTGAAATCGTCACGTTTGTCATAGAGTGAGGTGTTCAATTGACCATTAATGTCGAAAGACAACATAATATCTAAATACGAAGTAGAATTACTATTTTCTGTGGTTTCTTTGACCTCCAGTTCCCTTGGATAGATGATGCTAAGGTAATCCGCGAATGAAGGATTATTAATTGAAAGCAAGTCATCTATATATCTGTAAGTAAAATTGAAGCCAAGAGCCAATTGTTTTTTCCTTGCGAAAGCAAAGACTGAATGAATTCAGCTTCGTATGAGTAAAGGAATATGTCATCCAGAAGCGGAGCACGTACAGTTAGTGGCCATTGGAATGCCGACAATTTGTTGAAAAACCTTACCTCCAAACACCACAAAAATGTTATCGATAAGAAAGTTCAACATCTGGATGACAGCTGTTTCAGTGTATTTATTTTTTGGAATCAGAATTTTCCCTAACAAAGTAAGTTTTATCGTGGCCTATTATTACTACATATTTGAATTTGCGGCTTCCGTTTTCACTAGTAAATGCATTTTGAAAAAGTTTCGCTAATCTGTTTTTTAATTTCTGATGAGGGATCGTTGTGTGAAGTCGAAAAGTCAAAAGACTTGATGGAGTGAATTGTAGTAAAACTTTTTGATTTTAGATGTTCTAACAACTCTTTTGAATTTTTAAGGATCCACATTTGATTAATTCCACTTCTGGATTATACTGTTTCGCAATACCTATGAAGGCCAGATTTAATTTCTGATAATATTTTTGTGAGTAGCATCGATACAAATTTAATCCTAATTCTTTCACTAGGCTGTCAAAGTAATATTTCTTACAAGTAAATGTATAATTATTAGATGCTTTATCTGCTGGTGTAATGATATAATGTTCTTGGAGGAAGGTAAGTTCTCTGACAACATCAGGATCTTTAAAAATAAATTCGAATCTGGTGTTTACAGAACCTTGTAATTTTTTAATTTTTGATCTCAGCAGTACTGCAATAGATTTTATCCATCCCGAAAGAGTGTCGACTTGTACTTGTCGACTTCTCTTTTTGCCCATCGTGTGGCATATTCCTCGCAGCAGTTCATAATGTTCTCAAAATTTTGCCTCAATGTATATGATCTGGGTTCTCTGTATTTTGGACCTTTAAGTAAAAGTTCTCTTAATTTAGTGTTTTTAACAATATCGAGATCACCAGTAATGACATGGCCACAAGGAGAATATACAAAATTAGATGAGGAATATGCACACGGTTGAGGATGAGAGTAGCTAAGATCAAGACACTGTAGAAACCCTTTGTAAGTATAAATTTTGGATGCAACTGATGGCGTGTAGCTATAGGAAATACATGGCGGATCTTTGTTTTTGAAATATGGAGGTATTTTCTCTAAAACAGACTTATGATTTAAAATTTGGCCAAAATTTAAATAATCAATGCCTTTATTTGCAAATTTAATTTTGATGAAAGGGCAATTAGATTTTTCCGTAGAAATATCTGACTTGACGGGACGAAAAAGTCTAGCAATGTTAACAATTTTGATACATATCAAGTGCATTCAGACTGGCAGAGCACGGTTTATCATGTTGATGTCGCATATATTTTTATACCATTATGTTTTTTACAATAACTTACGTGTTTATATTTTTATGACCTCTCAATATGCGATACCTGTTGACCCTTGTTCTTTACATGGAGGATTATTTATAGATTTTTAAATGTACGTCTTTTGATTGTTCTGCTGTTACGGTGAGTGGGAAGGTGGGCCCGTAAACCGGTTAACCACACCATTTGTTTGGCTTTTGTCAAATTAAATGACCGTCCTAAGTCGGTATCGTAATTGCACTACAATCAAATATTTTTGTAATGTGTTAAATGTTCTACTATATTATTTATATTCATGTATTGTATAGCTCCATGGTGACTTCTGCCACATAACTGAGCCGGTAACTCCTCTTTTTTCTTATTAATTGGTAAAATGTATGATTTCTTTGTCATCAAAATCGTTGTCTCACAAGGAGAAGTATATTCCTCTGTTTTATTCACTGTACGCTAATATGACTGAAACTGAATTTATATGTAATGGTATGCCTTATGTAGAATTGCAAGAATTATTTCTCTTCTTACATATACATGTAATACAGTAATTATATGGAAAAAGCTTCCGGTTTACAGTCATTATTGAACTCTCCACAATCGTATACCGATATTACAATGATCTTTCACAATGGAAATGTTCATGTAACTTTACAACAGCTAGATTTCTTTTATGTCTTAAAATGTTTCGATATAAATCTGAATTTAGTAACATTATTTCTCGTTGAAACGTTTATTGGTAGTGTTGTACATTATGGATGTGAAGTATGGAAATTTCAATCAGATATTGAAAACGTTCCTTCTGAGTTCGGTAAAAAAATATATGCGGGTTGTGAAAAAATCAACACCCAATGCCGTAATATATTTTGAACTTGGTAGATTGCAGAAAAATTGGAAATACAACTGTGAATTTAGAGTGCCTTCCTATGAATATGACTTATAATGAAAACTGGTCAGTATATAAATAATTTAGCCTACTTAGAGAGAATTTTATGTTCCTTGTGTGATTTAGATAATGAAAATGAGTTCCGTTTTCCTCTGAAATGTCACCACTATGTTCATTTAAGACAACAGTTTTTGAAAAATTGTTATGTTAGGCCATCTTTCTTCAAAGTAGTTAAATTTTTATCTACAGAAAATGTACTAAAACTTAATGTTGTTTTGGAAATATAAAATCTGCTTTTCTCTTCAGAAAACATTGTATAAGCTAAATCTTTGTCATTTTTAGTTATTTTCATATCTTCCTCTTGGATTATGATTGATTTGATTTTATATTGCTATGATTATATTTGCATTATCATGTCTGTGCAGAAGTGCATAGTATTATTATACAGTACAATGGAGAATTTACAGGTGTTTACCCAATGGATTAATTGCCAAGGATAAAGAAAACAGTAACAACAAATAATAATAATAATAATAATTTGAAATCAAAGATTAAGAGAAAGGAGAATGGAACTTTAGATGAAATGTGTATCTTTCGTTTTAAATATCAGATAGTTCGTACTGGTAAACAAAAATATTAAAACTTGATCTACATGTTTATTGTTTTTATTATATTTCCAAAATAGGGAGTCATATCAAATACACAACGGAAAACAAACAATAAATCGATGTTTATTATGTGTTTATTTGTACATACGGTTATGCTGAATTTATGTCATATGCGAGGCCTTTTTGATTAGAATACACACTTGACTAAATTCATGGATAAATTTTGACAGTTTTAATAATATATATTTAAAAGCCGGAAAAAAGGACACAGGACACATGTAAATACTTGGGGAAAATGATAATGACCAGATACGAAGGGGTCAATATTGAAAACTAGTAAAATCCATTCAAACATGATGATTAAGACGTTATAAAGATCCTCCCTGCTTCCAATAGGTCCGCTGCATTCGTCTTAATTCCTGTGCATTGCGTCATGCAGGTGCCGTCACCATAGAATACCATATTTTGGGTATTACATAAAACAAAACTTTAACAAACAAACTGCTTGTATGAGATTATTATCCTTTATAAAAGTTCACCAGATCACCTGTTATAATGCAGTGTAGTGAATGGTGTCTGAATCCTTCGACATTTCACATAATTTCGCTTCATGTGGATGCAACATAATGCTATCATAAGAAATCGTTGACATGAATGGATATGGAATGGCCAATTTATTGAAATATCTAGGTCGTATGTTCGTTGTGTAATTTAAAAATTGTGATATAAAGCAATCGGAAGTATTCCGTGTTTAACTCTTACTTATCAGGTCATTTGGGTGATAAGTTCGCTCTTCAAATATTTTAACTTTAGAATTGCACAGTTTCGGCCTTAAATGAGCGTGCATTTGTAAGTTGTCGAAATTCTCATATGATACACATATAAATATCCAGATATTAGTTTATATAGGCTTGTATTCTGATAAAAACACCACCCTAGCTGTCATAATTACTGTCAGAAAATGGGTATTTGGTTCGATCCTTGGGGGAAAGAAATAAAGAAGAAGAACAAGAAGATGCGATGTCCAGGAATGTATAGTATATAGGCTAGTCTAACAACTAAATCCACAATACAGAAGTTGAACAATATTATGTAAAGAAATATAACAGTAATTAATTTATCTACAGTTTTTTTCAAAACTTCTGCAAAAATAAAACGAGGGAGAAAGTATGTCTAAGAATTTTAAGATGGCCACCACTGCCTCCATATGCGATTAACACTATTTCCCATACGCATTTGTCAGGTAGCTATTCTCTTTTGTGAAATGTAAATAAAAATCACTAGGAAAATTAGAGATCTCAAGGAATTCTTTTTCAATCTTTATTGTTCTTTTAATTTATAACGGTAGCCATGTCAGTCATATTGGGTCAAGTAAAATCATATATTTATACATACAGTATCAATCTAGAATTTTTAGCAGATCATAACTAATGCTTCAAACTTGTTATGAAATGAAAGAGATAAAATGCAATTCAAGATTGCTGCCATGACAGTCTATGAGATTGTGTTATATCAATAATTCTATACAGATAGACGGAAGACGGACAATGGTGATAAGTTTATGTCATTGCTTGGTGTGTCCTTGACCAGAGATATATTATGAATTTTCATGTCATGACATGACATTTGTGTGTCACGAGTTATGAACGATTGAATATTAAAGCATCAATAAGATTACAACCTACATTGTTTTACGTATTTGGGAGGTGAAGGGTACAAAAGGTTGCACAAGTCATATTTTACTTAGATAACACTTAACACGTATTTAGAAATTTTCAGCTTGGGCTTGGTTTGCAGCATATTCCGCTGACAGGCCATTAACCACCAGGGAAGCACTTGTGCCTGCTACGGATTTAAAACATTCAATGATGTCATCGTCCCGTTCATTGCCGTACATAGACTAAATCGTCAGCATTTACCACCAGACGTGTCTTCGTTTTTTTTTAAGCTTGAAGGTCATAGTGAGCATAAAATTGATGGACAAACGGACAAAGCAACACTAATCATGGACCTATTTATGTAATCAAATAGTGCAATAATGACAATTTCATACCCCTACCTAACTTTCATCTTTACTCACTGTAACTTCTCAGTAAGGTCAATTCAGTATTTCATATCAGATCTAGTGATAATGTGAACTTTAGGCATCTTGATAGGCGGTGTATTGCTTATCTTAACTAGATACAAATAGATTGACTGATTGTACATGTCAATTGATGGACGGGATAGTGATTGCTATGCATCCACGATATTTTGTACCAGGTTCAATGGCGGATTAATATGACTCATTCCAGACATTTACGACATAGAATATTCATTTGCAGATTGGTGAATGATGTTTCAGCATCTATAAATTTCTGCAGCAATATATTGTTATTTCACATTAGAATGGAATGAATTATCCTTACTTTCGTAACCTACATTATAAGTTATGAAATATATATTGTATTAGAAAAAAGTTAGGTTGTTTTCTCAATATGGCGAGTATTTATTTTGTGGTGGAGTCACCTAGTGGATCAAAGCTTCAATATTTATTTCTAGGCGACAGATTCAAACGAGGCAACGAGGGATCATCGTTACGTCAAATTTGTGTTGTTAGGCAGAAAATATTAATATACTGTGGAAAAAAAATCCTAATCTACAATTAGAATCCCAGCCCTGTTGTCAAAGTATAAGAATATGACATAAATTTTAAAATAATTTAATTTGATAACAATGATGATAATATAATATGATTTGTTATTACATGGAATAATTCAATTTATTTACGATTATTTCTCGTATACAGTCACTAGTTACAAGAGCTGCCCAAGGCACTATATTGAAAATATTACCTTTGTAACGGACCGAAACAGTGAGGGATCGTTTACTTGACACGGGACCTCGCTTTTACCTGTTTCCTTTTCAAGATAGGACACAGATGCGGGGACTTCAGAATATAAAGAATCTTCAGAATTAGAATCGAACAGCATTTGTTAGAGCCAATCTGATTAAAACCATATCTTAATTCCGCTTCCCTATTTGTCCCATTTCAGATAAAGATCTGGCGAAACTCCTAACGGGTGTCATGCTCTGGTGAACTCTGATGACGTTCAGTCACCGAAACTGTTATTTGCCATAGCCAATCAATAACTAGGCTAGGTACTGTTCAAAAACTACCTTGTGGGTCACGCACTCTGTGGACGTTAATTTCATTTCTAGGAATTTGTAGCCGATCCACTGATTGGCTGAAAAATCAGAGTGCACCAGAACATCTTACGGGGTTTCGCCATATCTTTATCTGCAATGGAACAAATAAAGAAGCGGAATAAAGATAAGGTTTTAATCAGATTGTTGTTAGAGTATAAGCATATAATATAAATTTAACAACAAAATAGCGTGGCATAATACGCCCGTCGCTTAGCTTAGAGGGGATCAGTTCGAATGAATATAAAGTTTTAAATCCAATATCTTGTGAATGACTGGAAATCCATTATTATGGCGTCGCCTGGATAGGAAAATTAAGTACTACGGATATTTAAATTACTGCAAATCAAAGGAAGATAACTCATATAACAAGGGGCATAACTGTGGCAAATCCTAAGCAATTATACCGAAAAGCGAACTGGTACTGGCCCTCATTGATATAAATATATGCCATGTTACAATGCTATACCTTGAAACACTGCATAAAGAAATCCGGAAAACTGTAAAATCTGGAGCATTACTCTGGTCGATCCAAGGCAATCATACCCAAATGTAAATTGGTACTGGTCATTGTTGATAGAAAGTTCTTTAACAAGTTTTTAATTCAATATCTTTAAAGATTACAGAGAAAAGTCCGGGAATCCTTCAAAAGGGATGTAACTCTGGCAAAACCAAAGCAACCATACCCAAATGCGAATTGCACTGACCCTCGTTGATATAAAGTTATATGCCAAGTTTCAATCCGATACCTTGAAAGACTGCAGAAAGTCCGGAAAACATGACCTCGGACAGAAGGACGCACGGACAACGCCGAAACATAATACATCCCGTCTTACGTCGGGCGTATAAAAATAATATAATATGATACCATAAAATATAATATGATGGGATATTATATGAAATAATACAATATACTGATTAAATATTTTTTTTACATCATTCCACGATTATTTGATGTCTACAATAACTGCATCTGCTCAATGCAATGTATTGAAATTCCTCTGCAACAAACCTACCTGAAACAGTGATCGATTTTCTACGTGCCATGCGAACCATGACACGTGATCTCGCTTTTATACTGTTCCAGTTTTTAATTTTTTACTGCCTACGGCGGGAGTTGAACCTGGGACCTTTTTCTCACAAGCCTCCCACCTTATTTTCTGAGATATAATGGGATATGATATACAGTGTGGTGCAGTTCTAACGTAACATTATTTTAACGTCGCGTTCACGTGAAGTTTACTTTCCTCGTGCGCTCAGGATTGCTGAGCACACGCGTTTTGGTTAACGCAGATTTCCACGTTAACTAAATTTCGAGACCGCGTTAATGCGCCTGACTGCCGCATGAACCTGTATGACAGCCACGTTCGCTTGCTAATAATTCCAAACTTGATTGAAAAATTCAATGTGTAAATAAAATATTTAGAATGAAATAAAACCCTCACGTGTTATGCGATGAATTTTCAAAATATTGAACGAACACTATTTCTGAACATTGAATATAATGAAATTTATTCATGCTCTACAATGATAATAATTATGATAATGATTATTGTTTTACGTCACTCCACGGTTATTTCACGGATATGGTGACGGCATCTGCCTGATTCATTGCATACAAATTTAGATCTTTGCGACGGACCCACTTGAAGCAGTGAGGGGTCTTTTATATGCCACGCTCACCGTGATAAGGGAACTCGGTTTTTACTTTCTCATCCGAAAAACAACACCGGTGTGCCCAGGGCGGGAGTCGAACCCGGGACCTCTCGATCACGAGCCAAGCACCTTATCCACAAGGCCGCACCGACTTAATGATAAGAATAATGATAAAACTAATAATAAAAGTAATAATGATAATAATAATGATAAGTAGAACATTCAAAGATAATAAAAATAGCAAAATTTCTAATTATAATAATAAAAATTCAGAAAAAATTAAAAGTAAATAGATAATAAGAAAAAGGAATTCATAAAAAATATATAATTGAAAAAGTTATTTTGTTAGTTTCTTTAAATTATAAACTGACAATATTTTTCATTAATACATGTACCTTTTTGCATGTCTACGCGGTAATTTCCTTTCTTATACTACATTTGAAACCCTTAATGTAGGGGTGTCATTTTAACATTTTATTTAATAAACGTATATCGGTGATGTAATTAGATTCATTTTACTTCTTACAGCTGTACACTGCATAGAATATTACAAATGAAGGCATGTGAACATGCGACTGGATCAAGCGCACACGGGAATACATCGCGTGAACGCGAATTTCCTCCCGCGTTAACGTGAGGAGCGCACGCCCGTCCGGTCGAGCGGTCTTAGCACGTATGCTAAAGCAGTCTTCGTTATCGCTTTTCGCGTTAACGTGTATGTTATGTAAGGACTGCACCCATCTGTAGTACAATATAATATAGTATAATATAGTACAATATAATATAATATTATATAATATAATTTCTTGTCTTTTTTCTTTGCTCTACGACACACAAACTATTAGTGTACTATATGGTGATGGCATTTGCCTGATGCATTGCATAATATTTCATCTGACCTATCAGAGGCAATGAAGTTGTTTATCATGCCAATGTTACACGGGGTATCAGATTCTACCAACACACCCAAATGAATGGGCAACTACGATCTGCCAATGTGAACAAAACCCAGACAAGCCAAGCCGGCTTAAAATGAAATAATATTATATATACAATATAATTAATAACAATTATCGTAATATATACAGTGTAAAATTATATAAAATAATACAACAAAAATTTTAAGAGCAACAGGAAGACAAGACCGTAATAAACAACTAGACATTGTGGAGCCCGAAACACTGCTTATCTAGACAACGCAAAAGACTATATTTGTCATCGCCGTAATTTTTCGTAAACCACTTCAAATATATCAGAAAACAGAAAAAATCGGGCTGCTTGAAATTGTAAGCCCTTGCCGTTTCTCTTAAATGAGAGATTGTAAGATATTGATGTAAAGATTAAATAGTTAAATCAATGAATCGGAAACTCACATAATAGGTAATTCATTATGGACAATAAAAATAAATTTCAGTCTTTGCTTTACACATCAGGTTCTGGAGAAATGTACATCAAAATTTATATCAGTGTCGGGCATATCTAAATATCACTAGGAATTGTAAACTCTTCTTCACCAATATATTGTAGTTCAAACTCTTTTCATGATCGTCTTTTGCTTTGGCGCATACCATTAAATAATTGCAATAACCGAGTTCATTTCTGAATAAGTAAGTAATGATTATAGGATATTGAAAAAATCAAAAGCTAATACATTGTGAAGAAAATAAAAACATTCATATAAATGTATTGAATACTTCTTTTGTAGTATGTAGTGATCTGACATTTTTTCGATTTTATTTACACATTTCATGTATACTTTGCTTTTGACAAACAAGGAGAAAGACAGATTGCAGTGTTCTACTGTAAGGATTCAAAACAACTCCATTCAAATTAAGAACATCACAAATTATAAAAATACTTCATTAATGATAACAAAATATAGAAACCAAAACCACAAGCACCTGTATACCGCATACTGGACAATATAGGTCCACGACTTTCTACTTTTACTGGGTCAAGGGGGTCTTAACCAAATGACATATGTAGAACTGTATTACTTACCGACAAAAAGAAAACTATACATGGTATTCTTCAACAGTGTTGAGAAGTAGCAAACATGGATTATAGTATACAAGATAAGTGAGCAAGAAACCAGAACCGAACATGCATAGCTATAACACATAATGATAAAATAAAACAAAAAATAAATGTTAATGACAGACAACATATAAATATATGCAACATGACTTCGGATAACATGCATAATATAACATTGATAGGATCTCCTATCGGTTAATCTTGATTAAGCGATGATTAACTATTACACACAAGATATTGAAACTTTTTTTGTCTTTATCAGGTAAATAAAATAAATAACCATCTAAAAATAGGTAAAAAGAACCAATGACAAAGAAACTAGAGACTTACATTACACAAAGTATTATGTAAATATAAATGTGTGTATGGGTTTAAGATAAAGGTATCTGATCAATTGTACTAGTTTGAGAATGCACTGACTGATAACATGTATGACTCACAACGTAGTATCATGGCGGGGAATGCATACCCGCCTTCGTTATCTATGTAAACGCGTTGATTGTTATATTGATTTGAGCAATCGTCACGTGCATTACTGAGTTAATCAGTTTTTCACAATCTCAAGTCCTTTTTATGTGGGGCAATGACATTGACGTACTTTTTTGTACGTTATATTGTTAGCTCATTGTCTTATTTTGGGAAAAGTTTTGAAAAATTTATTTACAATAACCTTGAATCCGTCTCCACCCCCTACAACCCTGAATAAGCATTCTTGTTACTATTATTGCTATTTTTGTATATATCTTTGGTTTACAACTACGCCTATTTATGGTTTTTGCTCTGGTTATTCATAAGTTAAGATTTTTTTCATTGTATTTGCTCTAATTGTACTTTAAAAAACTGTGCATTTTTAAAATTTATATATGACTGCATTCTAGCTATTATTATTCTTATTTTTATTATTTATTTTTTATATATTTTACACATTAATTACATTTACCTGATTTCGTCATTTTGAAAAAAATGTCAAATATCTATAGGTATTATATTTTCTGATTTGTCAATACAGCACATACACGTAGCTAAGTGGAGTTATCTAGATCTAGATAACTAAATGTAATACAAAAATCAGTTAAAATGAATAAGCGCTGAAAAAGAGAAATATACATATTCTATTGTAAACACGTTATGTAAGTGTTAAACACATAATAGGTCGACATAAACATAGTGTAACAAAAGAAGGAAATAAACTAAGGAATTCAATGTAAACTATCCATCTGGTAAAATGTGACACACAAATATGAAAACAGGTAACAGTACTCAATGTTGGTGTCAGGTATCTTGAAATAGTACGCTTCCTCATCAACTGATCACGCCTTCCATGATGTTTGTTAGGTACCTAAAAACCATCAGGGGAAAAAGTTCACATTTTTCATTACTTCTGAAGATTGGTTTGGTTTTCCATTTGTCTGCTGGTGTCTTAGAGATACTAAAAAGAAAATATATCTTATAGGTGAGTTCAAAAGGGAATGGTATCTTTCTTACTTCAATTATGGCTATAAATATTATTCATAAATTCGGTTTCGTGAACATCTTTTCGAAAACGGGCACGACGAGGTAATAACACTGATGCGTCCGGTGTTATTTCCTCCTGACCTTCATGTGTGTCTGTTTCTTTTTTATTGCCTTCGTATTCATCTTTTTCGTAGAAATCTTCGTCGTTTCCGCTCTCATCGGAATTGTCTATTTCATCATCAAAGTCATGTTCTCTTTCGTCATCGAAAGATTCTGCGGAGGAAATAGTCCATTGTGTTATCCCGGATGTGACACTTAAGGTATCAGACCAATCGTCAAGACCTTCTGTCGATTTAGATCTTTTCTGCGTTGTAAGTGGGTATCTTCTCGTCCCCATTGTTGCTTTGTATAACAATTGCTTGAACCTGTCTTCGTGTTTCTTAGAAAATCCTATCATTCTAAACATATTCAGTATCGCTTTATTGTGTTCAGTATCAAAGGAATGTGGTCGTCCACAAACATTGGGATCTTTACATTTTCCAGTGATAGAATTATAACACATATGTAAATGTATACATTCTTTCATTTTGCAAATCTTGGTTTTCTCCATATTGGAGCATATTCTTGGGTACCGGTTTCTGAGTAGCGAGAAAAGCTGCTTATCTGAATAGTTGGCTACCTGGATTCTTTCAAGATAACTTTGGTTGTGATTGTCGTGTAAAGAATGGGAGTAGGGACATTCAGAGCTGCGTTTACAATACTTACTATAGATAAACCACCTGCATATGTGAATATTATTGCATGTTTCTCTACTGCATCCACGTCGTGTATCATAGTGTAAGCAGATTGTCATTTTTAGGTGAAAAGGAATCAGACATTTCACATCACCTTTGAGTGTTAGATACTTTAAGAAGGTGTCGTGGCTTTTTATCCATGTTACTGCATCGTTTTTCTCTTTTGGTACAACTGTACAATTCGTCATCAGATTATCGAGTGAAATTACTTCACATCTGTTGAAGAGCAGGAAATTGAAGACTTGTCGTTCAGATTCTAAAACTAGCTCTAAAGATTCGTTATGTTTTGAAACTCTTTTTTCAGTACTGTCTCGATTGGATCTTCTCCTTGGATGTGACAAATTTGCTCTTCCCTTCCCACGAGGCTTATCGTTTCCTAGAAACGGCACAGAACTCATAGGGCCTTGTTGTGGTTGAGTTGAAATTGGCTGAAGTTGTTCACACATTCCAACTTCTTGATTCTGTCGGGAGTATGTATTCCAGTCACGATATGGTGGAGGCTGGTTGGCAAAGAATTCCTTATTTGGTGAACGAATATAGCTAGGTATATTGTTTCTGTGGAAAGGCTGTCGAGGAATATAGGTGTTGCATTGCTGCGGAGAGGGTGGAGTGGAGAATGGTATATATCGCGGAGAAGGGAATCCTCCATACATTTTGCCTCCTGGAAATCTTTGTGGATAAACATTCATGTTATGGTGTTGTGAAGAAATTATTCCTTCAGGATGATAATAGCCTTGCATTTTGGGAGGGAAAGGAAGTAGTGGCATTCGTCCTTCTTTATTCTGTTGTGCATAAGCATTCATATTATGGCTTTGGGTAGAATATCTAAAAGGTGGAGAATTACATACTTGCATTGCTGGAGTAAATGATCTTGGTGAATATGGTGTTGTCTTAATGGAATTCTCTTGAAAGTCTGTTTCAACATCTTTTCTCTCCTTCCGATTTCTGTTTGTGTTAGGAGCTGTATTAATTTCTTGTTTGCGAAGATATCGTGTTTGTTGTCTAGTCGTCTTTTGATTGCCAGTTTCACCATCTTCTTTCTGATTTTTGGTTGTCTTTTTCTGCTCAGTATTTATATTAGATGGTGTATCAATTTCTTTGTCATCTGTGGAATCATCTAAAAATGAAATCAATTTGTGAAAAATGAGTACTAAGCCTACAACTTGAGCACTGTGTAATCCAACACGTTTTTTACGTTCTGACGTGTTTGTTATCACCTTAAAATAGAAAGAAAACATACACTAACATACAAAACGTAATAATGGTTATAATGTTCATGGATCTTTTATATGCCATTTTTAAACTGAGTAGAACATTCTTGAAACTTATGTGAAAATGATGTTAACACAAGGTTTTTACAAGAAATTTATTAAGTTTAAGTGAGAAATATGTTGTTTGCTTTTAAAAGTTTTAATTTTTGTATTATTCTCAGTTTTTTGTTATTCAAACGCAATATGAAACACTTTGTTGTGTATACCCCATTTTGCCTTAAATACAAGTTGACAGTCATTCTTAATAAACCTAATATGTGTTTATTTTCTTTTGTCTTCTTTAAGAAATATCAAACGCTACACATGGCTGTATCGATGGTTTTAGCTCTCATTTCTTTGACCAATCAAATCTAGAATGAGTGCCCGAAATGATAATTTGACTGGTCAAAGAATGAGGTTTTCAAACATTGCGCTATTAGTCGTGGTTTAATATTCTCACGTAATTAATCAGTAAGACGTAGCTTCAGGGATTTTTATATCAAATGACTTTCTGTTGGCTAAATAGGGAATGAAATCAGGTCATGATGAATTACAAGGGAAAAAGGAAAAGTTACTGGCTCAGCCGTGTAACAGAAATCACCATGGAAATATACAATATATGGGATAGTACAACAAGATAAACAACACATATAAAACGTCACAAAAATATTTAATTACAGAGCAGTTACTATACCGACTTAGGACGGTCATTTGATATGTCAATCAAATGGTGTGGTTAACCGGTTTACGGCCCACCTTTCCACTGACCGTAACAGCAGAACAATCAAAGGACATGCATATAAAAATACCATAATAAAAGTATTCACAGGTTTCGTAATTACTGAAGAAGAATAACACTCACTCTGATATCAAATTTATTAAATTTAAATGATTGAACAATGAATAAACAAGAAAATGTCCACAATTTAATCATAATAAAAGAAACATAGTAAAATATATCTCAACAAAATTTGATTGTAAAACACGGATGCCTTCCATTAACAACAAAATTAACATTAGAATAAAATAGACAAAATGCTAGCCATTGACTGACATTCGAGATTGTTATACTCTGAAAGACGTTGGTACCGGTATTTGTATTTTGTCTGCCTCTATATCAGACAAAATTTTCAAATACTGGTACCCACATTTTTTTTCAGACTGAGGCATAATACAAATATTAAGTACAATAAGGCCATATCATTTTACTTAAATGATTCGTTATAAACTGCATGTATATGGATATCATTTTGTGTACTAGACGCAAAATCAAAGCATGTTAAGTGGCAAAAAGACGATTGCAAATATAACTATTCATGGGAAACATGGATATTTTGGCTTCTCTAGTTTAATTTTTTAGAAAATATTAGAAAAAAATGTCTCATATATTTCAAAAGTACACAGTAACAATGCCATAAAAGTTTAAATTGATAAGGCGTTGTAGATTTAACATTGTGAAAAAAAAATACAACGAAGAACAATACTCCATACTTTGAACTTTGATCCAATCCGAAGAAAATAAATATGCTAATCCGCTCCCGGATACAATTTGGCTTTGTTGCAATTGTAGCGATGTTTATGTATCATATTCATAGATAGGCATGTCAACTATCTTATTTTAATCAGACTGTTATTGAAAAGTTTTAAACTCGATTACCCATATGGAATATAAGTATAATAATTGGGTACATAATATTAATATTTTACTAATTTATCCTGCAATCATGTAAAATGGTCGTCCACCAAATGGTGTTAAAAGTGGTGTACAGTCCAGTAAAATTACAGTAAATGTGCAAGATGTTAAAGCAATGACATAGATAATAATTACCTAGCAGATGCACAGTTTAATTTGATATATCTTTTAAATTTGCTGTATAAATAAATCGGATAGTATTCCACTTTAAGCTCTTCTACATGAACCAAGTTCTCCAAAATGCTAAGCAAAAGCAAAAAACGAAGAAGTACCGAAGGGTAAACCATATCTCATAGTCAATGGAATAAAGGGGACAATATCGTGTTTGGCATCATATTCAGACAAATGCGAACCCCAATAAAATCGAGGTGAGACCAGGTGCCCGGGAGGATTAAGCGTCCCCTGGTTGCATGCAACACCCGTCGCAAAAGTCCTGATATTCCGGTGTCGGAAACGCAGGTGAATAAATATCTGTATATACATGTATATTCGTATTATGTCAAATCAAGAAGAGTCAAGAAAGTTAAGATAGTTATTTTGTATGGTCTGGTCCCAAAATATCGGTTACCATTCTTGAAAGAGAACACTGAAATTGCAATAGATCCCCATAACGACCATAGAACTTCCTCAGTGACAATTTCAAACGTTCCTCAATATATTGTTGTGAGAGTAGTTTCGTGGGAAGAAGCCTAACTTTCAGAAGGAAATTTTCGTATTAAGAGCATGCCCTGGCATAGCGTATAAGTTGTGAAATGAAGACGCCATATGCGGGATAGGAAGGTATGTTGTTACTCAGAAAAGGAAATTTGGTAATAATGAAATTGAAATCGTCACGTTTTTCATAGAGAGAGGTTACTAATGAACCATCGTCACTAATTGATAGCAGTATATCGAGATATGAAGCAGAAGATGCGCTCTCTGTAGTATCTTTTATCTCGAGTTCCTTTGGATATATAATGTTAAGGTAATCCTCAAATACGGGGTTGTTAAATTCGACAAAACATCATCCATGTATGTAAAGTAAAAACCGAAATGCTAACTGTTTATTGCCTTTAGAGAGCAGAGACTGTACGAATTTTGCTTCGTAAGAGTACAAAAATAAGTCGGCCAGAAGAGGCGCGCAGTTAGTACCCATAGGAATGCCAACAATCTGTTGGAACACTTTCCCACCAAATATCACAAACATATAATCTATAAGAAATTCTAACAGTTGGATAATCTCTTTTTCTGTATACTTGCTGCTGGAATCAGACTGTTCCTTTACAAAATATGTGTCGTTGTGGCCTAAACCGAGATATTTATATCTGCGAATTCCTTTATTGTTAAAGACGGCGTTTTGAATAATTGATGTTATTCTGTTCTTTAGTTTTTGATGTGGAATGGTTGTATAAAGAGTCGAAAAGTCAAAGGTTAAACTCTTATTTAAACTGTCAACATAACTCAAGTTATGATCAAATGTAAACCTCATTATTAATCTCATTGCCAAAACAAAGAGCTGCATTCCACTGGCCTTTAGTTAGTCATCACGACGGGTGTGACCGGTCGGCAGGGGATGCTTACACCTCCATGGCACCTGATCCCATCTCTGTTTTGACAGAAGTTCGTGATTGTCTGTATTATATTTACATATGTATTGTCGTGTTTCTTCGACTTCGAGTTGTGGATTTCGGAACAATATTTTGGATTTGTACTTAGTGATCTTAGAGAGAATAGTCCATATGGTCGTGAATAACTTGATGAAATGTAGATTCTGAATATGTGTTAGTTGATTCCTATTCAGATTTAGACGCATTTCCATTTGTTTTATCAAGAGATTTAGCCAAAATATTTAGGGGGATTTCACCATCATTGTCATTATAACAAACTATCTCATTGTTGTGACTAGCATTGTACTTTTCTTTAATTTACTAAGTGCAATGTTATCATCGTCATCAGATTCACTAGTGTAGTTTACAGATGCCATGGTGCGTTAAGTACGCTCACAAGATGATGTATTATTAGGTGGTTTATTAATCTTTTCTTTAAATTGATGCTATACAATGTGGAATTCGTATATTGTGCCTGCAAAAATGGATTCGACATAAAAAATCGTATCTACAATTCATACAGAGCAATAATTCGATTTTAATTCAATATTAATGTATTATTCATTCATATGTATATGCAAATTTAATATTATTTCAAAAAGACACACATACACATCCGTTACCTGGTCAATGATATTAATTTTTTTGTGAAAATTGAAAAAAAAACCCCGAAAAATATAGTAGATGCCACTTTACATTCACGTCAGATATATTACCCTATACTGAGTAAATATTATCTTAGATTATGTTACGGGTTCATTTTTGTTTAGGAACACAGTATACTATTTAGAAATACAAATCTAATCTATTTGACTGTAAATAAAAGAGAGTTTCTCTCACAACTCGTTAATTTTCGTTCGCAGTTGTTGCCCGCGTGTTTGCCTATACGGTAAATATGGAAGGTCGTAACTGACACATACGACGTTTTAATTTTATGAGTATAGAATTAATACGTCGTATCTGCAACTTACAACCTTTCATATCTTAGGAGTGTAGATACGACAAACCGTTATTATTCTGTTACCATGGTTACAAAAGGAAACTCATATTACAATTTGTAACAGCAGATGCAAATGAAGTTATATTATTTAATTCCATCAAAAATGATTTTGGTCGTATCTGCCACTTACGACCAACCAATTCTACAGCCTCGTATTGATAATTCCAACGTAACTGCACGACGAAAAAAGAAATAACCAAAACAGTGTGAAATTTAGAAAGAACAACTATAAATCAATTAAAAACGAATAGCTAAAATCAAAATTATGGACTTAATCGAATCTTCGAATTAATAATAATTTCTTCTTTTTTTTTTTTGCAATCATACGTTTGTAACATTTTATTTTTTGGTGATTAGACAATTCCACTTCAAGACGTCACACAAAATATCTAATTCTTTTGGCCTGGTATGTATTTCAACACATGTAATATCACCTGACGAAATTTAGTGCATGACATACGATTAGAAATTACTTTCGTTTTCTCAGTTGATTTTCAGTTTCAGTTTCCTTTTCATCTCCTTTATCTGAATATTTTTGTAAAAGTGACATCCATTTTATTTTTAGCTACAAACACGCCACTAGTTGTGGTTTCATCTGTTGAGATTCAATTCTTTGCCTCTATATTGTTTTATAACAATGGGGATAACAATGGGGTTATGTAACATTTTGAGAATCTCAAACATGTGACGTCACGGGAAAATGCAAAATTGTATTGTATATCGAATAAAAGGGGTCCGTATAGATTCAACTACGTCATAGGAAACCCAAACATCTGTAGTATACAAAGGTGTCTGTATAGATCCAAATACGGCAGATAGATATTAACCTATGCCAGTATATAAGGTAGAAGGAATTAGAACGTGAAAGGACACAAAATAAGAAGTACATTTAAATGTCATTGTAAGGATCACAATTATCCAACAATTTAAAGATGAAGATTACGTTTTCTGAAATCAAACGATGGAAAATTAATATTCAAGTAACATATCTGTAATGAAACCTTGTTTAAATATATACAAATGATGAATAAAGGTAAGGTAACCACTCTGCAGCTTTGATTTACGCATTTGTGGCATGAAATGTCTCAAAGCTCATATTTCTTCTTTTATGAAAACTATTTCTACGTATTCTATTGTGTTTTATATGATCCCTGAAATGTTTAATCCTGAATATTTAATAAGAAAACATGTGTAGCACATGCTACTTGGTGTCAGGAAATGTGCATAATAATAATAATAAACAAAAATCTATTCTGAGGCGAAAACGTTGACAACATGTTTTTTTAGGGTAATATGCAGTGCATCCATGGAATGTATGAAAATATATAGCAAATCAAAATGTACGGCATATTCAATGACATACAGTGTATGCGTAATATATAGAATATCAAAATGTGAGGGATATCCAATGAAATGTTGGAAATAATATATGTATATATCAAATAAAATGTGCGGCATATAATATGAATCTGCGAAATATATAGCAAATCAAAATCTGCGGCATATCCAATGAACTCTGCGAAATATATAGCAAATCAAAATGTGCTGCACATCCAGTGAAATGTGTAAATATATAGCAAATCCAAATGTGCGGCATTTCCAATGAAATGTATAAAAATGTATAGCAAATCAAAATGTGCTGCACATCCAGTGAAATGTGTAAATATATAGCAAATCCAAATGTGCGGCATATCCAATGAAATGTATAAAAATGTATAGCATTTCAAATGTGAGACATATCTAATGAAAGGTGTGAAAATATATACTATATCACATTGTGTGACATGTGCCATGAAATGTGCGAAAATATATAGCATCAAAATATGCAACATATCTGATAAAATGTTAATAAATGTACAGTAGATGTACAATAAGGAAAACTGTCTCACATATTGAATGCAATGGGTGAAGAGTATTCAAAACGATGTGCGAAAATTTTCAGAAAAGCTAACGCAATGTGTGACAATATAAAGCATATCTAATATGTCAAAATGTGCGAATTGTCCAATGAAATGTGTGAAAATATATAAGATATCAAATATGTCAATATATGCAAGTGGGCAAGTCGAATGAAATGTTTGAAAATATGTATTATATCAAATGCACTAAACAAAACGGCATGTTTATGAATGTGTCGTGCATCCTTAACCTGTGCAAAAATATTTATCACATCAAATGCAGAGAGTGGAAATCGGCGGAAAAACACATTATATGCACGATGAAGTTATGGTATACAAAAGTTGCTAAACACATCACAGTTTAAGTCAAAGCCATTGGTACAAAACCATGAGAGTTTATGAAACGTTTTTGTACATTGTTTCTGATATACGTTTGTTTCAGGCCTTGTACGATAGTGATTTGAAAATGAGTATGTTTGCACATAGCATTGACAATCGAATGTTTGTGAATTTGCCACTACACACATTTCAAAGTCAAAGTCAATATGTCTTTGATTTCTGAAAACAATGCAAAAACTGGCTCTATAGCGATCATATATTTTGCGGAATGAAGTTTTCAAACGTTTTTCGTATAGAAATTCATTTATCTATCATGACATACACAAGATCTATTAAGCCTGAACGATTCACAGCGTAACGTGGCGGTTTTTCACTGAACAGTCGATTTTATGAAAGAAATACGTAGCGTAGCGTAACGTAGATACTCAAAATCAAACAGAAATCAATATGGCGATCGAAGGCTCAAGCAAGACGAAGGTGTTTTTTTTATGTTTGGCTTATATATCATGATCTTACCTTCTTGTATGATAAGAATGTTCGATTTCCTTGCCATGCTTTGAAGTATCCTATGCCTGTATACCTTAAACCGACTTCCTTGTTTTTCCGACTACCTGTATGGTGTATAAATGAACTGTAGTTCGTATACCAGGCCTTAAGAATTAAAAGCTTTGGTTTACGTCCTTATGACATACTTTGTGAGGAAATTAAGGAGGAAAGAAAACCACATAACGTAAAGAATTACCGAGAAATGTACATCCTCTATTGATGATTCCAATGTAAAAGGCACCAGGCAAGAAGCAGTAACCGAAACAGGGTAAATGTTAGAAAGACAAATTTTCAAATCCAGTGAAAACGAATATCTAAAATCAAAATTATGGACTTTATTGAATCTTAAAATTAAGAGTAGTAAAAAATAATCTTTGTAATTGTTATTTTTGTGGCATAATCATGCCTGTATAATTTTGCGTGATAGGAAAATTCCTTTTTACAAAACTTCAAGACGTAAAGGAAAATCTCTAATTCCTTTTGCCTTCTATGTATTTCAACGGATATATTATCACCTGATTAAATTCAGTACTTTAGGGAAGTAAGAAACTCCGAACTTTCGATTAATCTCGTATAGAAGACCCCGGCTAATTGTACATACAAATCTTATCTGATAACCCTGAGAGTGGTATATCTTCACTTGAAATGGTGATTGGTATAAAGTTCCAGCTTTAAAAATGTCCGATACTGTAATCGTACGGTTGTAGAGAGGTGAAGCGGTGTGTCCAGGAAAAACGTATGGACAAAGTCAGTTTACTCGTTTAAAAATTAAATCAATCATAAAGTAATTTGTGGAAGGAAAGATTATAACCCTTACACAAATAATATTAATCGCCTACAGTGACAACACACCGTATGTATTTTCACTTGAAATCTGACTAAAGCACTGTGCGATTTTAACAGGCAGGGATAATGCAAAAGAACTTTCGCGTTTTACTTCAAAAATCGCTACAGAATTTAACAGAGCAAGATGCAATTACATCTGTAGCATTCGAAATGAATTCACTCTCATGTTTATACTCACTACGGTAATATTGTATCATAAACGCATTCAAAACATATCTTACACTCTCATACCTGTATGCTGGTTTGGGAGTTATTTATTCTTGTGATGCACTGAATATAGGTATAATCAAGGATATCGTTAAATCGTACTTGATCAAAAGATTCATCTTTTACCGTTATCCTTGTTACGATCACCGACTGCTACGACGAGTTTCTTGTAGGTCTAGAGTTTTGTTTGTATGATTACGATTCTACCGGATTACCTTAATATAAGTTTAACGTTATTTCACAGAGTGCATCCAATTGTTAGTCTGTAGAAAATTTTATCGAGGATTTACACTGTTCTGAATTAGCTGTGCATAGGAACCGGAGAAAATATTCCTGGACAATGATTTGTTAATAATACCATGAAGTAACGATAAGTTCCAGACGTCGTCTTACGATAAGCATCCATCGATTTGACGGTGAGCATCTGACGACTACTGAACGTGATGATCTGTCTATTGTCTTTCACGTTAAAGAGAACCACGTGTTGACCGTTGAGTAAGATACTCTTGGCATAGATGCCTTGAGGATAAATGTTTAGAGAAAGTAAGATCCTGTTGAATTCAGATGCGATACAAAAGTCTGAAACAGATGTTTAGTTGCGGCACTTTTTGTCGCCAAGTCAATCATGTCGTAGAACACAATGAGAGTGTTTGTCGAGCTTTCGTTCCATCTCTTGATCTGATCTCTACCTGAAATCATGTAAGGTATACGATGTATGATGAGTTGATCCTCCATAACACAATACAAGATCTTACTGGATGATACGTATGATGACGTCACTTTGGAGCAATAATTAAGAGTGTGATTTGCCCGCCATTGACAGCCCCACGAGGGCAAAACTGGTAAGAGTGCGACACAAAGTTTGTACACTTCGATGGCCAAACATTGAATGACGTAAAGAAAACAAAACAAGTCAAGTTATATACAATTTTGTTTAATGAAAACTCTATACAGAATGATACATACATTTTATACATAGATTACAACAGAGATACAAAATGTTCGGATACGACATGGTCGTGTACGTGACGTAACAGTTTATTCAATATGTCTCTCATGGACTGTCATTTGCTTTTCATAAATAGTTATATAATTATAATTTAATCAACAAATAGGGTTAATAATTTCATCAAACTTGATTTATTTGACAACATGATTGATACGATCACACGTTTCTTTAAAAATGATTTGATTTCATCAGTTATGTATACCACTTCCAAAATTTCATGTGTTTTGTTTAGTAACGAGTTTGCTCCCCGTTTGCATTAACGCATGCACGCAATCTGGACCGCATGGATTGACATAAAGTTTGAATCTTTTCTCATAGGAAATTTATTCCACTCTTCTTGAAGAGCTCGTGCCAACTAATACACAGTTCTTGGTTGACGGTGACGTTTACGTAAGCGTCGCCCTAACTCATCCCACAGTTGCTCTATGGGATTGAGGTCGGGTGAACGAGCTGGGAAATCCATTACATTAATTCCCTGGATGTTTAGAAAGTTTAAGGTGACTCTAGCCATGTGCAGACGTGCGTTGTCGTGTTGAAACGTCAACGGATTGTTGACAGTTTGATGACGTTGAATTAATGGAAGGAGCTCAGGCTGTAAAACGTCATCGATGTAGCGCCTTGCGGTAAGAGTGTTCCTCAAAATAACCAGTCATGGCTTGCAATGTTGATTGATGGCTCCCCAAACCATGACGCCACCACTGCCAAATTTATCAAGCTCAATTATGCAGTTTGAGGTAAAACGTTCTTTGCGTATCCTATAAATGCCCTGTCTTCCGTCAGCCATGGACAAATTGAATCTTGATTCGTCGCTGAACACTACGTCATGCCAATTACGTCGATTAGCAAGCATGTTCCGGGACCAGGTCAGACAATTTCTTCGGTGGCGAGGAATTAGGATCAAGCCTTTCAATGGGTGACGGCATAGCAAACTTTGTTCTTTCAATCGTCGGTGTAATGTCCTGAGGTGGAATTGCCTACCGTGACGACCTATCACATCTCTTGACGTGCTTACGGCTGTCGCAAAGCTTTCATGTAGACGACGTTGCCTTATGAAAACGTCGTTACGCGTGGCTGACCACTTCGAGGACGATCCTTAACACTTCCTGTGGTCCGATACTTCCATACAAGTCTCATGACTGTAGACAAATGGACGTTGAAGCGTCCAGCGATGATACCTTGATTTACGCCGACGTCTACAAGGCTAAGAACAGCATACCTCTGTTGCTCAGACAGTCTCGGCATTTCATACGTTAGTTTTAATGGAGCAAAGTTTGAAATCAGGATAGATAAAGGCACTAGGGTACCAGTATTCGTTATTTCTGAAGAAAATGACTCAGTGTAGAGAACGTGGTCGATTACTTTCTGAAAAGCGCAAGGGTGAGCAATATTACGTTATGGTTGAGTGATTTGTCTCGCCGATAGCATGAAAGTTACCGCAATCACACATTATCAAGCAGATATTCAAATCGATTTATTTTCAAGACATTTATGTTTTTACATGAAAAAAAAAATAAAGCGTTTTTGAAGTCCCTGAGTATATTATTGTGAAATCCACAAATGTCTTCTTTCAAGCTTTGAACGGGTACATTGTTATATGCCCATAAAAGTCATTTCTATCCTTAAAATATCTCACGTGAGAGCTGTGAGGTATCCTTCCAATACTGTGATAAAATTTGCATTCTGTTTCGTCTTTAAACCAATAAGTCACTCAATGGCTACCTCTCGTTCCGGAGAGATCGGTGTTACAGATGTAAGCAGCCGGAAACGTTTAAATATATATGGGTAGATTCCTTTACAATGAGATTTCGGACGAAGTAGTGTGTAGACTGTTCTCTGTAGTTGTTGTGCATCTATATTAAAGTGTACGTACTTCACTGTATTGATCGATCATCAACAGTCCCGGGAATTCACAGTAAGCAATTGTCCTGATGGTATCCGTGGTGACCTGTCCGAAGCGGACATATAATATAACGTTTCAGCTGTATATCAGACTTATATACTCGTCACCCACTAGGAGTTCTAGATCCAAGACGTAAATGCAATCCTTCAGCAAATTTCCCGCAATTGATGATTAAACTGTTGCCCTTGTTCCATTTGTCACTCGATTGATACAAGTTACATATAGGAGTGACGTAATTTCCGTTTGTTTCCAAATCTACAAATAGTTGCATCCCTCGCACGGGGGTGGGTTCTCCGTTGACATAAAGAAGAATATCGGATACGTTGGTGTTGAAAAGTATAAGGATTCGAGAGGGAATTTCCTAGAAAGCTATGAACATCTTGGAAGTTGAATCGTTGCTCCACATATTGTCTCAGACGAACTCGGTAAAACTGACGGGAATCCGATTCATTTTAACGTCTGTCTTGATATAATTGTAGCGTGCCGGTGTGGTAGCAACCGTTTCGTTGTGATTCAACATGACAACGGGGTCTTCCTTGGCTTTACATGCTTTGAATAAGGTATCGAAAATGGTAGATTTGTGTTCGGGTGTGCATTCCTTGCTGACGAGGATAAACATCGATCTGGATCTAAACAACCTAAACAGTAGGTTGACTTCGTAATCATGTATTTATCGAGGTCGAAACAATTAACGTAGAGGGGTTCTTCCATATCTAAATTTTTCGATTTTAGGTGTAGACGTAACGTGAACATACACCGATATTGACTACCGCTGCCGCCCATTCTTGGAAAGTATACTTATGTTTGAAGTTGTGTGTTAGAGGCCATTACCATTAGAGAAAACGACTTTCATGTTTGTCTTCCCAGGGAAGTTGTTGGCATTCTGTGATACGAGTTTACCAATCATGAATACGTCGACCTGGGAGAATATGGATTATAAGGGTATATTGATGATATCGGTCTTTTCCAGACTGGCCAAAAGAGATTAATCGGTTTTAGTAATTTTAGCTTTGCCATGCAGTCTACTTCTCTTCCAATCGAATTATTCGCCGCCCTGTCCTGGTATGCAAAATTCTGGGGGTGGGTCTTCGCTAGAAAAGGCAGACATGGGTCTCACTTGGCAAAAATAATTTTTGTATGGCTACTTGTTTAAGAGGATCTTGGAGAAAGTTCTGGAGGCATGGAGTTTAAAATATTAATATCGCTCAAGAAAGCTATGGGCGTTCGGACGGATATTGTCTAGACTTCTTTTTATGTGTTCCCACTTTTGAACTATTCGAAGTCTTCAATGTCTTAATCTTTTTCTGTTTTATCGCACGTGACGTCTTAAATGTTTTCGATAGAGTCTTGGGCTTCTTCTGGACATGTACCCTTCCTCCGGATATCAGTTTGCGACTGACCTTTTTCGTTGCTGTCTCTTATACAATGGTGTTTTCACAGAGAATCTAAAACGTACATATGTACTTCCAATAACTCTGGATTCTTTTCCAACAAACAATATACTTCATATAAATACTGGACTTGCCAGGAATTATGTAAAGCACTAGATTTTCTCATGAATAATATTTTTGTGCAATTTGATGGCAAGATATATCAACAAATAGTTGGGATTCCTATGGGTACTAACTGCGCGCCTCTGATAGCAGATCTAGATTTATTTCTTTATTGTTATGAGAGGGATTTTATGGTTTCTATTCAAAAATCAAAACGTTTTGACCTCATTGACAAATTTAATAATACTTGCAGATATCTGGATGACATTTTGGTTATCGATAACCCTGAATTTGAAAAATTTATATCAGAAATATATCCACCAGAGCTCACATTGAATAAAGCTAATACTTGAGATAAATCTACACCTTTCTTAGATTTAAACATCAAAATTATCAACAACCTAATATATACTAATATTTATGATAAACGTGAGGATTTTGGATTTCCTATTGTAAATTTCCCTTACTTGGATGTCGATGTCCCTCGACTCCCATCATATGGTATCTATATATCTCAATTAGTTCGATTTGTCAGAGGCTGCACCGATGTTTTGGACTTTCATAAACGAAATTTACAAATTACTACTAAACTTTTAACTCAGGGTTACAGATATCACAAGCTAAGAAAAACAATCGGCAAATTCTTCAGATCTTGTTCAGAACTTCTATCTAAATTTGGAAATATTTCTTTTCAACAGTATGTATCCAATGGAATTTCCCATCCTAATTTTTACGGTGATCTCGTATATAAACTAAGGAAAGTAAAAGGCTCCGATAACGTTATTTTATCATGTAATAAAATAGTCAAACGTCTCCTAAATAGACAATATGATATTGAGATCATCAAAAAGACTATAGGTCTTGTATTTACAGCCTTATGCAGACTTTTACTTGAACGTTGCACGCTGACTAACAGGGCGATGGGGACTATATGACGGGCCTTGTCCAAACCTCTTTCAGAGGAGACATGGTCCTGAACCTCGTCCTTTCTGACTGTTAGTCGGGACTCCTACAGATCTAGGGTCTTAGCTCGCTTTCAGACTGGCAGAGCACGGTTTATCATGTTGATGTCGCATATATTTTTATACCATTATGTGTTTTACAATACCTTACGTGTTTATATTTTTATGACCTCTCAATATGCGATACCTGTTGACCCTTGTTCTTTACATGGAGGATTATTTATAAATTTTTAAATGTACGTCTTTTGATTGTTCTGCTGTTACGGTGAGTGGGAAGGTGGGCCCGTAAACCGGTTAACCACACCATTTGTTTGGCTTTTGTCAAATGAATTGACCGTCCTAAGTCGGTATCGTCATTGCACTACAATCAAATATTTTTGTAATGTGTTAAATATTCTATTATATTATTAATATTCATGTATTGTACAGCTCCATGGTGACTTCTGCCACATAACTGAGCCGGTAACTCCTCTTTTTTCTTTGATTCGCCTCTTTATACTTTTTTGACAGGAATGTGCGGTTCGTCTTTCCTTTAAGTCGGAAGCGGCTCTATCGGTCTCTGCAGCAATGGGAGTCATTTTTTGAAAGATTGTATGGGTATTATGTTTGCTTTCCTTTTGTATACCGAACCACCACACCTCTGACTTTTAGAGGGTAGTATGGTTCTGAAACTGTTCTCAGTAAGCCGGAGTAGATATGTGAATGTGGGTCCCGACATCATCTGCCTTTAAATAGAATTTCACCATCGACTCCCCGACTAAGGATGACACGTTTCTACCTTTATAGTACTTTATATAGATGAGCACGTCCCTTAAATCATTGACGCGTAACGGAACCGAATATGGAGATGTATAGAAGGGAAAGGCAATGACATCTGACTTAGCTATAGGGCAGAAACCACGAAGGAGATGTATAATAAAAGTATATAGATTATATTTCCCCTATCCATCAGATTGATACGTCTTAAAAAAGGCAGGACTCTTCTCCTACGATGTAGTCGTCGCATGCAGAACAATACACATAAATTACTTTTTGAACGTTTTGAATGACGTTGGTGATCCAAAATGAGGAGAGTTCTATGGTCCAATATCCCGTCAAGAGTAAAGGTTTGGGTGGACATACTTGGAAATTCTACGGTCGATTATTTACGTGTACTGCTTGACTGTCCGTCGATCTAAGGACCATTCGAATCTCGAGTTTGAATGAAACCGTGGAGTTATTACCTTGCTGTTACACCCTTTTGTGGTAACCGACTATCGAATTAGCTATAGGGCAATAATTTCTTTTGCCGAATTCACCAGGATTATCTCCTCCCTTTAACTCTAATCGTAATCCCGTTGAAAAGGACGTTTCAAATGGGTGGTGCGAACCTGATGTGCTAATTTTAAAGTATATAGTGTGGCTGCTCTCTTAGTTTGAGGTTTATCCTTTTTGGTTCGAGCGAAATATGCATCCAATCGTACATCGTCTTCGTTTTCCTTGTTGACGGATGTCAGCGTTCGTCCGTTCAGGGAACGATTGGGAGTCTAGTTAATGTTAATGAACGTCACAATGTCTTGCAATATTTCAAATATTGATACTCTTGTATGTGGGTGAAATACAGTCTCTTTTTAGCGTTTAAATGTACAGTTCAACAAAGTTTGCTTTCACTCCTTTGAGTGCATAAAATATTTTAATTCTTATCTCTTGCAAATATCGTGTGAACGGACGAATGATGAAATCAGAGCCTTGATCCGTTCTGATAGCATTGGGAAGTCTCTCAGGTTTCCAAAATATCTCATCAAATACAACCATCGACTGTTTTGGATTTTTGTCTTTCAACGATCGAACCCATGAAATCGTGAAAATGCATCACATACTAGTAATAGAAATATAATCCCAACATTTACGTGCCCAAGTTTTGCACGTCTACTAAATCGGCTTCCCACTGCTAGTCGATTCCTTTTACGATGACACGTCTTCTCTTAGAACCCCTCCATCGAACCTTTTTATGTAATGTGTAAGTATTTTGATCGTGTAGAAACGTCTGATCTTTTCCATACTTATATGATATACTCCCTCCTTTTTTTACCACTTGATATAACTTAGAAAGACCGGCACAGTGACGAGTATTGTACCGAATATTTTTCAAGTCCTTTTCCATAATTTTGCGTGACGTATCCTTCGGAATGTTCTCATATTATGAAATCCAACTGAGACCATCTTCTCTTTATACAATAAGTAAAACATATTAAGTTTATCTATTCACTGAAACAATACATATTAATTGCAACGACAATAAAGCTATTTTTGTAGTAATGTCATTTGTTCCACGATGCTTTGTTTCACTTTCCATTGGATACCATCTGTGCATATGCACGTTTTCAGACCATCAAAGATGTTCTCTGTATGCATCATCTGTCGATTTCCAGTTTTTAGATGTTATGCCACACCAAAAACATTTAACGTTATCACCAATTTGGGTATACACGAACGCAGCTCGAACGAGGTCTTTGGTACTGGGACATTAAAGAATATTATGCCATTGCGAGAAACTTTCCAGACGGAAGCGATAGGTGAAAAACTCTAGATACTTCCAAATGACTTTTGGTTAAGGTGGTGGAATACTCTTTACTGGAAAACTTGATAACATATGTCTTCCGGTCGTTTCTGATTAGTTATCTCCCAGGCAAAATTTGCGCATGAGTCTTAATTCTATATCATTGGTCATTTGCGGACAACGATCAATCTTTAGACGTCTATCCGCTATGAATCCTAACCGAGAATGAAACGATGCGTATAATATATTTGATTAATCTGGTTTTTTTTTTGTCAATGAGGTATTCAATACTATACATACGCCACTGACGATACAATAGATTTTCTAGTTTTTCTGTAACGTACTTGTTGCTAAACAGACACGAAAGAATTGTCGATTATACAATAGATGGGGTTTAATCTGATGTATTTGGACATCTTTTGTTCGATACACCATGTATGTTAGGATTTTCCCATGACAAATTTGAATCTATAGGGTCCGCTTTTCTTCGATACACAAGTGATGTTTGGGTTTTATCGTGATGTTATATTCTGTTGTTAGCTCCCTATTTTAAAAAAGGGATGAGCTTTGGATATATTATTAGTCACACAAGGATGGCTGCTTCGTACCCCCCAAGTTTAGAAAACGATCGTTGGTTGCTTATCAAGGAATGGAAAAGTAAAATGAGAATCGATTTCAAACAGTACGAAAACTACAGACGCACGAAGAAAGGCATTGGTTTAAACTTGATGCAGTTCAAATATCTGACTAGCTTCGTCTCGTATCTTAATCAAACCCTTAACGATAATTCGGAATGCCAGTACCATCTGACCAATAACGTCTACGTCATCAAATAGAGAAATAACCCCTGTGTCGATACACGTCAATACTGGTTTCCTCCCAATTAGACAGAGGTCGTACCGACCAAAATACTACTACTACTACTACTACTACTACTAATAATAATAATAATAATAATAAAAAAATATGTATGAAACCCAAGGAGTATGCCGTATTCCGAAATAGCGTCGACGAAAGAGAAAATCTTTCACCTGAACTGAAATGTGTTACACCATTTTATCAACAAGAACATATGAATCAAGTTGGAATGCTTCAGTGTGAAAACTGTATACGAAACCATTGTGATCGGTGGTAGTGATTTATTTTATGTAAAAAGCATGTATGTGTGTATGTGGTGAATCCGAAGAAAACGTTAACTTATGAAATAGTCTTGTGTTTAAAAAGTTCATGATTTAAAGTTTTGTTCACAGTATTCCGTGTAATATCAGTCTGATGTATTGACTGATTGGTTTATTGATTATAGCCGCAAGTCGTGGCCCGAAGTGAATGATAGGGCCACAATTCCTTACGTTGCGTAAACTTGAATTTTTGATAAACGGAATGGCCAGCACGATTCTACGCATTTCCGCATCAAATGGAGCAAATATCTAACATATATAAACATAAAGCAAATGATCGGCAACGTTAACTTACCCCCGATATGTCGTCTGAGGGCTCTACACACTTTTTTCCCAACCTGTTTCAAATTTGCCGGTTTCTGTGTCAGCCATTCGGTCTCGCGAGAGGCGGAGCTGATGAAAAACACATGGTCGATGTTATTTTTATGTCATTTCTCTGTTTACATTTTATTCATCGGCTAGTTATTTATGAAGAAGAAAACTAAATTGAAATGACCAGAAATGCGGTAACTAGCCGATAAATAAAATGTAAACAGAGAAATGATATAAAAATAACAATGACCACGCACCCATGAACACGTGTTTTTCGTCAGCTTTGCCTCTTTTTGTGAGGTTTCTGTTAACGAGATCTCGCGAGACCGAATGGCTGACACAGAAACCGGCAAATTTGATACAGGTTGGGAAAAAAATGTGTGTAGAGCCTTCAGACGACAGATCGGGGGTAAGAACGTTGCCGATTGTTTGCTTTATGTTTATATATGTTAGATATTTGATGCCGAAATGCGTAGAATCGTGCCGGCCATTCCGTTTATCAAAAATGCAAGTTTACGCAAGGTAAGGAATTGTGGCCCTATCATTTATTTAGGGCCACTACTTGCGGCTAGATTGATTATTGTTTTATGTCACTCCACGATTATTTCACGTATATGGTGACGACATCTGCCTGATGCATTACATACAAATTTAGACCTTTGCAACGGACCCTTCCGAAGCAGTGAGGGATCTTTTACGTGCCACGCCTCAGTTTTTACTGTCTCATCCGAAAGATAAAACACCGTTGTGCCTAGGGCTGGAGTCGAACCCTGGACCTCTCGATCAAGAGCCGAGCACCTTATCCACTAGGGCGCACTGGCTTCATCTGATGGATAATTGTCTTATGATTTTATAACTTACCTAAATATAAATAACGAAACTGCTTTACAAAATAAACAACAAGTATTATTAAAACATTGACGTTTCAATGACAACGACCAAAGTTCGGCATCATGTATAGATAGAATACAGAACCAAAATATTCGTTTAAATTCCATGTATTACTCTTTTGGTAAGAGTTCCGGAATGTCAGTCATTTATAGTATTTCTCATAAAATCGTTCGTGACACTCGGGAAAAGAATTTTTAGTGGAGCGTATTTAATGTTTTAAACTTGTTATGAAATTGAAAAGATAAAATGCAATTCAAGATTGTCGCCATGACAGTCTATGAGATGGTGTTATATCAAGAATTCTATACCGATAGACGGAGAATGGACATAGGAGATAAGCTTCAGTCATTGCCTGGTGTGTCCTGGATCTGAGGTATATTACGAGCTTTGATGTCATGACATGACATTAACGTACCAAGAGTAACAATTAAATATTAAAGTATTAACAAGATTACAACCCAACTTTTGTTTACATATTTGGGAGGAGGGGAAGGTTGCATTAGTCACATTTTACATAGAAGAGAAAACTGAATACATCTGACAAAGCTGTATGAGAAAAATCACCAAAGACATACATACAGAATATACACTGAAAAACGACATTACAAAAATATTCGATTGTGCTGCGGTTACGATACCGACTTAGGACGGTCAATTGAAGTAACAAACGTCATTCATTTGGCGTGGTTAACCGGTTTACGGGCGCCCTTTTTCCCACTCACTGCAAAAGCAGCACAATCAAAGAACACAAATGTGAAAATTTACAAATAATAGATAACACTTAACACATTACGTATTTAGAAATCTGCAGCGACCATACTTCCATATTACCATATTTGAATTTTTAAAGCGTTCCCAAAATAAATCGCAGAAAACATATGCTCTAATAGCGTCATAACTTGTTATTTCCCATTTTATCGAGTAATTTCTCGGTAAGGTAAATTCGGTAATTCACATAAAATCTGGTGATAATGCGAGATTTATCTATATTGATAAGCGGTATTTGCTCATCTTAACTAGATACAAATAGATTGACTGATTGCACATGTCATTTGATGGACGGGACAGGGATTGCTATGCTTCCGCAATATTTTGTACCAAGTTCAATGGCGGATTTATATGACTCATTCCCAACATTAAGGACATATTATTATTCCTATGCAGACAGGTGTGTGAGGTCCAGAATCAAGGAAACATCCAATTTTCAACATCTGTAAATTTCCACCGCTGTATAATTTTATTTAAAAATTTGCACGAGTGGTATAAATTATCCTTCCTTTCGTAATTTACATTATGAATTATATAGTATATATATTGTATAAGAAAATACTTAGGTTGTTTTCGCAATTTGGTAGGTATTCATTTTTGTGGTGGCGTCACCTGGTGGATCAAAGCCTCTTCATTTCTTTCTATGCAAAAAATCAGACGAGGCGATGAGGGATCGTTACGTATCAATATAACCCGTGAAATTGGATATCGGATGGTATTTGTGTTATTAGGCAGAAAAAATATCATTACACTGTGAAAATTCCGAATCTACCATCAGAAACCCACAGCAGTTGTAAAAGTATAAGAATATAACATAAATTTGAAAATAATGTAATTTGATAAGAATGATAAAGTATAATGCAACATATTATAATGTGATATGATATTATATGAAATAATACAATATATTGATTGAATATCTCTTTTACGTCAATCCACGATTATTTCACGTATATAGTTACTACATCTGTCCAAGGCACTGCATTGAAAGATATATTTTCGCAATGGACCTGCTCGAAACGGTGAGGGATCTTTTACTTGACACGCGTATCGCGACACGGGTCCTCGCTTTTAACTGTCTCATTTAAAGATAGTACACAGGTGCGAGGAAATCAGAATCTACAATCAAAATCGGACCACATGTGCTAGAGTATAAGAATAGAACATAAATTTAACAATATAATTTGATAAAAATAATATAATATGATATAATATAATACGATGTGATATGAAATAATACAATATATTGATCAAATATTTGTTTTACATGGATCCACGGTTATTTCATGTGTACAATAAAGAACCTGCCCGATGTAATGTACTGAAATATATACCTTTGCCTGAAACAGTGAAGGATTTTTTTACTTGCTACGCGAAACGTGGCACATGTTATCGCTGTCTCAGTCTTTCATATTTTACTGCCTATGGCGGGAGCTGAACCCGGGACCTTTCTGCCACAAGCCGCTCACCTTATTCACTGAGATATAATGGGATATAATATAGTACAATATAAAATAGCATAATATAATAAAATATAATTTCTTGGTTTTTTCCTCTTTGCTCTACGACACACCAACGAATTATACACTATATGGTGATGGCATTTGCCTGATGCATTGCAGATTTTTTTCATCTGACGTATCAGAAGCAATGAGTTTGTTTATCGTGCGAAAGCTACACGGGATATCAGATTCCACCGACACATCCAAATGGATAGGCAGCTACGATCTGCCTTTGAGGACCGAACCCCAGACAAGCTCATCTCACTCTCGAATGAGCTATGCCGACTTTAATATCAAATAATATAATGTATACAATATAATTAATGATAAAATGATAATTATAATAATATATATAATGAAAAATTACATAAAATAATACAAAAACATTTTAAGAATAGCAGTAAGACAAAAGCTGTAAAAACCAACTAGACATTGTGGAGCACAAACACTGCTTATCTAGACAACGCAAAATACTATCTTTGTCATCGCCGAGCCACTTCAATTATATCAGAAAACAGAAAACAAATCAAGCTGGCTGGGGCTACAATTTGCTGCTACTCTTAAATGAAAGAGTGTAAGATATTGGTATAATATAAAAGTTAAATCAATAAATAGTAAAGTCACAGAATAGGTAATTTATTGCTGATTATAAAAATATATTTTAGTCTTTGCCTTAACATCGGGTTTTGGAGAGATGTACAAGAAACTTTATTTCAGTGTCGGGCATATCTAAGTATCACTCTTCTTCACCAACATATGTATAATGCAGACTGTTTCCATGCTGGTTTTAGCTTTGGCGCATGCCATCAAAGAATTGCAATTTAACCGAGTCCATTTCTGAATAAGTAAGTAATGATAATAGGATATTGAAAAAAATCAAAAAATGATGCAAGGAGAAAGATAGATTGTAATTTTATTCTGTAAGCATTTAGTACAACTCCATTAAAAGTTTTCACACTTTAACCTTCACATATTATAAAAATACTTCAGTAATGACAACAAAAAATATAAATATTTATTTTGTTTGACAAGAGGAGACAACGAGTAGACGGTTCATGAAAAGTTTCATCGTAATAGCGACCAAAAAAAAAAAAAAAATCCCCACCCAAATATGCTCAATTATACCACATACTGGACAATATGGGTTCATGACTTTCTACTTTGACTAAGTCCAGGGTTGGGGACCGCAACCAAAATGGAATATGTGTAGAACTATATCACTTACCGACAAAAACTTACCGACAAAAAGAAAACTATAAATGGCATTCTTTAACAGAGAAGTTGCAAACATGGACTATAGTATACAAGTGAGCAAGACACTTTCCTGGATTCCAGAACCAATGATCAGAACCAAAACCGATTGGTTGGTTGGTTGTTCGATTGGTGTTTTACGTTGCTTTCAACAATTTTTCCGTTATATCTCGACATGAAAACAGGAGGTAACCAACCTCTTAAACATAGTGGCGCAACCCGGCAATCGAACCCGGATCGTCGGCGCCGCAAGCCAATGGCTTAACCGCTACACCAAGCCTGTCCCAACCAAAACCGAACATGCATAGCTAGAACACCTGATGATAAGATAAATGTAAATGAACGACAGACAACATACAGATATGTGCACCAAGACTTCGGATAACATGCATAATACAACATTGACAGGATCTCATATCGGTTAATCTTGATTAAGCGATGATTAACTTGGTTATTACACACAAGATATTAGAACTTAAATCAGGCAAATTAAATAAACATCGAACTAAACATAGATAAAAAGAACCCATGACAAAGTAACCGGAGACTAGCATTACACAAAGTATCATGTAAAGATAAAAGTGTGACTGAGTTTAAGATAAAGGTATCTGAGCAATTGCACTAGTTTAAAAGTGCATTTTCATGACTGATAGCATGTACGAGACATAACGTAGTATCATGAAGGGGAATACATAGCTGGCGTTCGTTATCTATGAAAAAACGTGGATTGTTTTATTGACTTTGACCAATCGTCACATGTATTACTGCGTCAATCAGGTTTCAACAATGTCCTTTTTATGAAGGGCATTAACATTAACGCACTCCATATCTTTGGTTTATAACTACGCCTTATTTATCTGTTTTGCTCTGTTTATTTATAAGGTAAAATTGTGTTCATTGTTTTTACTCTAGTTTTACTTTTCATAGCAGTACAACTCTTTTAAAATTCATATATGACTGTATTTTGTTATTGTTATTGACTGTTACTTTTATTATTTATTTTTCATATATTTTACACAGTTATTACACTTACCCTATTTGTCATCTTGAAAAAATGCCATATTTATATCATGTAGCCCTGTAGGTACTATATTCAATACAGCACATACCCGTAGCTAAGGGAAGTTATTTAGATCTAAATAATTAAACGTAACTGAATAATTAAATGTAAATCAAATGAAAATGAAATAGTAGTGAAAAAGGAAATATACATATTCTAGTGCAAACATGTTATGTAAGCGTTAAACATATCACATGTTGACATAAACATTGTATAACAAAAAATGAAATAAAATATGGAAATTAATGCAAGTTATCCACCCGGTAAAATGTGACACAAAAATATGAAAACAGGTAACAGTACTCAGTGTTGGTGTCAGGTACCTTGAAAGAGTACACTTCCTCATCAACTGATCACGCCTTCCATGATGTTTGTTAGGTACCTAGAAAACCACCACGGAACGAAAGTTCACGCTTTTCTTTACTTTTGATGATTGGTTTGGTTTTCAATTTGTCTGCTGGTGTTTTAGAGGTATGAAAATATTATATCTATAGGTAATGTCAAAGAGGAATGACATCTTGCTTATCTCAATTATAACTATAAATATTATCCATAAATTCGGTTTCGTGAACGTCTCCTCGGAAACGGGCATGGCGAGAAACTAACACTGATGGTTCCGGTGTTATTTCCTCTAGACCTTCATGTGTGCCTGTTTCTTCTTTATTGTCTTCGTATTCCTCTCTTTCGTACAATTTTTCGTCGTTTCCACTCTCATCGGATTTGCTTGTTTCATCATCAAAGTCATGTTCTCTTTCGTCAGCGAAAGATCCTGCAGACGATATCGTACATTGTGTTATCCCGGATGTGACACTTAAGGTATCAGACCAATCGTCAAGACCTTCTGTCGATTTAGATCTTTTCTGCGTTGTAAGTGGGTATCTTCTCGTCCCCATTGTTGCTTTGTATAACAACTGCTTGAACCTGCTTTCAAATTTTCTAGAAAATCCTGTCATTTTAAACATATTCAGTATCGTTTTATTGTGCTCAGTATCAAATGAATGTGGTCGTCCACAAACATTGGGATCTTTACATTTTCCAGTGATAAAATTATAACACATATGTAAATGTATACATTCTGTCATTTTGCAAATCTTGGTTTTCTCCATAATGGAACATATTCTTGGGTACCGGTTTCTGAGTAGCGAGAAAAGCTGTTTATCTGGATAGTTGGCTACCTGGATTCTTTCAATATAACTTTGGTTGTGATTGTCGTGTAAAGAATGGGAGTAGGGACATTCAGAGCCGCGTTTACAATGATTACTATAGATATACCACCTGCACATGTGAATATTATTGCATGTTTCTTTACTACATCCACGTCGTGAATCATAGTTTAAGCAGAATGTCATTTTTGGATGAAAAGGAATCAGACATTTCATATCACCTTTGAGTGTTAGATACTTTAAGAAGGTGTCGTGGCTTTTTATCCATGCTACTGCTTCGTTTTTCTCTTTTGGTACAACTGTACAATTCGTCATCAGATTATCGAGTGAAACTATTCCACATCTATTGGAGAGCAGAAAATTGAAAACCTGTCGTTCAGATTCTGAAACTAGCTCTAAAGATTCTTTGTGTCTTGAAACAATTTTTGCTGTACCCACTTGATTTGATCTTCTTTTTGGATGTGAAGATTTTGCTTTTCCGCTACCACGAGGCTGGTCGTTTCCAAGAAACGGCAGAGAACTCATTGGGCCTTGTTGTGGCCGAGTTGAAATTGGCTGAAGTTGTTCACATATTCCGACTTCTTGGTCCTGTTGGGGTAATGGAGGCTGATTGGCAAAGAATTCCTCATTTGGTGAAGGCATATAATTAGGTGTATTGTTTCTTTGAAAAAGTGGTGGAGGCATATAGGCGTTGCATTGCTGCTGAGGGGGAGGAGTAGAGAATGGTATATATCGTGGAGAAGGATTTGATGGAGTAATACGTCCATGCATTTCACTCCCTAGTAACGGTTGTAGATTATTATGGTTTTGTGAAGAAAACGTACCTGGTGGAGGATAATAGCCTTGCGTTGTAGGAGGAAAAGTTTTTCTTAGTATTGGCCCCACATTAAACGGTTGTGGATATACATTCATGCTATGATTTTGTGTATATAATCTAGCTGGTTGAGGTTGATAGGCAGGCATTTCTGGAGGATAACATTCTGTAGAACATTGTGTTGTCTGTATGGCATATTGAAGGCCTGTTTCCGCATTTTCTTTCTTCTTTTTCTTTCTTTTCGTTCTGTTTTTGCTAGATGTTGTATTAATTTCTTCTTCGCTGGGATTTCGTGTTTGGTGTTCGGTCGTCTTTTTATTGCCTGTTTTAGCATCTTTACTCTGATTCTTCGTTGTCCTTTTCTGTTCAGTATTTATATTAGATGTTGTATTTATTTCTTCGTCCTCTGTCGAATCATCTACGAATGAAATCATTTTTGTGAAAAATGAATACAAAACCAGCAACTTCAAACTGTGTAATCGAATATGTTTTGGCGTTCTGTCGTATTTGTTATCACCCAAATTTCCATTTTACTTTGCAACAAGAATAGAAAGATTAATAATGATTACCATGATCATGGACCTTTTATATGTCATTTTCAAATTGTGTAGACAGACTTTTATCCTTGAAAAAATTGTGAATGTGAATGTGTATTGCGAAGGGAGACAGTATTTATATCAAAAAAGTAAGCGAAGAATAAGTTCTCAGCTTTGAAAAAAAAAAACCCCATTTAAATGGAACCACAATGCTACTGATTATGGTGATTATATGTATTTCTTATCTTATGAAAGTGACCTTATTATAATTGAGAAATATTTTTATTATGAAGTAATTTTATGAATCAATATTTCACTTTGATTTAGATCTTCTAAAAGTACTTTATAATTTTGTTTACTAAAAATGAAAGGCAAAATTGCATGGGACTAAGCTTATGGCAAAAGTCGCCATGGGATATGTGGAAAACGTACATAAAAATTCCATAGTTTCAGACTTGTTCATCACAGAAGAAATATAAATTTTCCAGATACGTATATGGCCCCCCAGAGTAAGATATTTACATAAACAGACAACAAAAATATTCGATTTGGAATGCAACTGCAATAACAGCATAAGACGATCATGTGCTTGCTTTCGGCTACCATCATTTTCATTGTTGTTATTCTAGTCATTTTTAAATAAGTGCAATGTTTGCATTATTTTTATACAGGCGTGTATAAAATTTATTGTCACTTTTGTATAGGTTTCCAGTTTTATTGTTCTATAAATTGCAGAAAAGTTTTTGAGCTTGGATATATAAATTTGAATATATAAAGTAAAGCAGAAAAACACTGGCAAAGCATTACTGCACTCATTAACAAGAGGACCACGAGCAAGACGAGATACCAGGAAAAATAAGCACCACATATTTGGCTTGTTAAACATGTCGAAGATCCTGTGGCAAAGAGACATACGAGTTGTGACAACAGCAAAACGTAAACAAGAGGATGAAGCCTTTGATCATGAGTGTGTTGAATATGCTAAGCTTTGATAGATAGAAATCCATGTGAGTATAAAAGGTAGAAGTGATTACAACGTGAAAGGAACGATCAAGCAATGGCATAAAATAACAAGTACATTTAAATATCATTGAAAGGATCACAAATATCCACCAATTGATATATGAAGATTAAAGTTTTCTAAAAATAAATAATGGAAAATAATATTTAAGAAATATATCTGTAATGAAGCCCGATGCAGGTAAATTTAATGAAGAATAAAGGTAACGATTCTGCAGGTTAACTTACACAATTTAGAATAGCATAAAATATCTCAAATGTAAAGATGATGGATAAATCCAAACCACAAGTCCAAAAATTATGAAACCATAGGACATACAAAATCAGTGAAAATGAAAAACAAATGGACAATAACAAAATATGTCTACTTGAAGAGCATATGTGAACCCCTGTGATGGAGTGAGATCAGGTGCGCGGGGAGAATGAGCATCTCCTGCTTGCTAGCAACACCCGTCACATATACCCCGTAGAAAGAGTCAAATCGTGTGAATTCCATATGTATTTATATATGGAGAAGTCGCAGTAGGTAACTTTCTAGTATAGAAGGTGTCAAATCTGTGTAAAGTGGTCGGAATCGGTCTCAGTCCAGAATATCATTTAAAAGTCTGGATAACGAGATATCATATGGAGTAATAAGAGTCTCGTAACGACCGTAGAACTTCCTCAGTGACGATGCTAGTCTAGCACATATATAACCCTGGTTGAGCAGCTTAACTGAAAGTCGCCTAGCCCTCAGAACAAAGTCATTGTAATTTGAACATGCTCTGGAATAACGTATTAACTGAGATATGAATACGCCGTATGCGGGCGATGATGGAATGTTGCTACTTATGAAAGGAAAGTTTGTGATAGCGAAATTGAAATCGTCTTGTTTGTCATAGAGTGAGGTGTTCAATTGACCATTAATGTCGAAAGACAACATAATATCTAAATACGAAGTAGAATTACTAGTTTCTGTGGTTTCTTTGACCTCCAGTTCACTTGGATAGATGATGCTAAGGTAATCCGCGAATGAAGGATTATTAATTGAAAGCAAGTCATCTATATATCTGTAAGTAAAATTGAAGCCAAGAGCCAATTGTTTTTTTCCTTGCGAAAGCAAAGACTGAATGAATTCAGCTTCGTATGAGTAAAGGAATATGTCAGCCAGAAGCGGAACACAGTTAGTGCCCATTGGAATGCCGACAATTTGTAGTAAAACCTTACCTCCAAACACCACAAAAATGTTATCGATAAGAAAGTTCAACATCTGGATGACAGCTGTTTCAGTGTATTTATTTTTGGAATCAGAATTTTCCCTAACATAGTAAGTTTTATCGTAGCCTATTACTATATATTTGAATTTGCGGCTTCCTTTTTTACTAGTAAATGCATTTTGAATAATTTCCGCTAATCTGTCTTTTAATTTCTGATGAGGGATCGTTGTGTAAAGAGTCGAAAAGTTAAAAGACTTGATGGAGTGAATTTTAGTAAAACTTTTTGATTTAAGATGTTCTAACAAGTCTTTTGAATTTTTAAGGATCCACATTTGATTAATTCCACTTCTGGAATATACTGTTTCGCAATATCTATGAAGGCCAGATTTAATTTCTGATAATATTTTTGTGAGTAGCATCGATACAGATTTTGTGGAACACTTCGAGGAACCAGCGATAAAGCGTTGTTTGTAAGGAGTTTTGTGCATTTTTGGAATGCAGTACAAATATGGAAGTTCTAAATTCAATTTATTTGAGTCAATACCAAACGTATTGAGGACAGATTTATGATTCTCGAGAACTTCCGAAATCGAAAAGTTCGTGAGAGTATAAGTAGGATTTCCTGGAGCTGAATTTAATCCTAATTCTTTCACTAGGCTGTCAAAGTAATATTTCTTACAAGTAAATGTTGATATTTCTTCCTTGATGGCGACTATTCATTTGACTGTGTTTTAAATTATCCCTAATAATGCTGGATCCTGAATATTTAACAAAGAAGGATGTGTAGCACATGCTACTTGATACAAGGGAAAGTTAATAATAAAAATCTAATTTGAGGCGCAAACAACATATCTCTTACAAAATGCGGTGATATGCAGTGCATTCAATGAAATTTGTGAAAATACTATAGCATATCATGTGTGGCATATCCAATGAAATGTGTGAAAATATATAGCAAATCAAAATGCGAGGCATATCAAATGAAATGTGTGAAAATGTGCAACAATATGTTGAAACTTGTGTAATACATAGAATGCAATGGGTGAAAATGTGTAGAGTATCCAACACGATGTGCCAAAATGTGGTGGATAGCTAACACAATATGTGAAAATATATAGCATATCAAATATGCCAAAATGTGTGGCATGTCCAATATAATGTGTAACATATATATCACACAAAAAGGGCTGCAATGTGCGGCACATCCAATAAAATTTTTTGAATATATCAAATATGTTTAAATGGCGTGGAATGCCCAAAGAAAATATCAAAATGGGAGGCATGTCTAATGAAATATATGAACATATATAGCTGATAAATTGTGTAAAAATATATTGCATATCAAATATGCTAAAATGGGCGGCATGTGTAATGAAATGTTTATGAATGTGCCGCACATATCTTACAATGTGCAAAGCTGTGTAGCACTTCGAATGCAGCGGCTGGAAATGAATAATGAAGTTATAACAAAAAAAAAAAAAAAAAAAAAGTTGCTATCCACTTTTAAAAGAGTTTAAGTCAAACCCATTGGTACAAAACCTCGACATTTTATCAAGTACATTATTTCTGATAAACTGTTGCTTTAGGTCTTATATGATAGTGATATGAAAATGATTATCCTTGCACATATCAATGAAAATCGAAAGTTTGTCGCATTCATACTACATTTCAATGATCTTACCTTCTTGTATGATAAGAATGTTTGATTTCCCTGCCATGCTATGAAGTATCCGATGGCTGTATACCTTATACCGATGTTTTAGTTTTTCATAGTAACTATATAGTGTGTATACGAAATGTACTTTGTACACTACGCCTTTATTAATAAAACATTTGGTTTACGTCCTTGTGGGAATCATTTTAGGGAAATTAGCGTAGGAAGGAAATATATGAAATAAAAAGAAGAAAAAACTTCATGAATTAACGACAACTGTAAATCCTCTATAGTACTTCCAACGTAAAAGCACAAGGAAAGAAACCAAAACACAGTAAATGTTAAGAAGAACAAAATATAGTTCCGATAAAAATGAATATGTAATATCAAAATTACGGACTTCATTGAATCTCCAAATTAAAGATAAAAAATAATCTTTGCCATTATTATCTTGTGGCATTGTGAAGCGTTTATATTTTTCTGCATGATTGGAGATTTCTTTATTCCAAAACTTCAGGACGTAAAACAAAATACCTAATTCCTTTGGCCTTGTATATATTTCAATAGATGTATTATCATTTTATCATATTCAGTACATCACATGCGATAAAAATTACTTTCGTTTTCTCAGTTGAATTTCGGTTTCAGTTTTCCTTTCATTTCCTTTATCTGAACGTTTTTCATAAAAAGTTACATCCATTTTATCATCTGCTGCGAACACGCCACTTATTTCGGTTTTTTCTATTGTGTTGTTGGGCCAAAGATATACTATTGATTTAGGGTCATACTGAAATCTATATTCATCTCGTAACTTGACTTAAGACACATATCAGAATGTTATGAAATATTTACATTTGAAAATCTTCTCTTTAATCGTCTTTCTGGGAAGTCACTGTCAAAATCCTATCCCACATGCTATGGTTTAAACAACACCGAATAAATTATTTCCTTTAGTATCCTTTATATATTCATTATTGTCTTTACTTGCAACTCAGTCTGCCTTACGGTAGGTATATTCGTGTGTCGTCTAAATGGGATAAGCGGCGATTCTATATTCTTTAAACATTTTATGCATACGTTTTGTTCTATTTAGTGTACTTACATATTTTTGTTTTATAGAGCCATTATCCAGTGATTGTTTTGAAAACGTCGATACTGATGAAACCTCATTTTTTATTTATTTTTTTTTTTTTGCTTGCCCTTTGATTTTATTCTGATATTCTATTGTGGGATAATTTGATTTAGTGTCCTTGTCTCCTTCATGTGTTCCTGTGTGTATATACATATATGTATTTACCTTCTGAACGCGAAGAGCTTTGAGGGACTTTTTCGAAAGGTATTAGATGCCAGCAGGGGACGCTTACTTCTCTTGGGCACCTGGTCTCACTTTAATTTAACTGGAGTTCGCATTCGTCTGAATATGACATTGTACACGATATCGTCGTTTTACTCCATGGACTTCGAGATGCAGTTAACCCAACGTCCACACTCTATCAGGGGAAGTGTGATGGATGCCAGAGACAGTCAAAAGCTCAATGGTGAGAGGCTCCATTCTTAGAGCGGAAGATTCTGAGTTCGATTCTTTAGTCAGACCACAACTTTTCATCCTGCCTGTTACAGTTTATAATGGCTATATTTTAAACCATTTCAAAGAAGCTTCAAGAACTATTTCGAGGTCATATATGAAATTAATAACACAAATAAACTGTGCAGCGGCTTCGCTTCGCCTACAAAGCATGCCAAGTTGTCAGGTTGTTAACATGGCTTGACGTTATATGCGGCATGCTTTACAGGCTAGGCGAATCCACCTTACGGTTTATATATACTATATATTTCATTTATGCAAATCAATGTAGGTCCGCTGGTGTAAAGGATGTGATATCCCTATCTCGGAATCAAGCCACGTGCCACACATTTCATATTATGTCATTAAGGCGCCTCTATGGGGTTTTCATAATACAGATTTGTCTTCCCTTTGAGAAATTAACGACAAAGGGCCTTCGTTTTATTCGTCTCATCTGAAAGACAGATATCGATCTGTTGTTGTCGGACTCAAACCCGAGAACTCTCCACTCTGTGTCAATCAAACTACTGACTGAGCTTGTGTATGATGATACCTCTCCACTCTGCGTCAATCAAAGTACTGACTGAGTTTGAGTATGATGAGACCTCTCCACTCTGAGTCAATCAAATTACTGACTGAGGTTGAGTATGATGAGACCTCTCCACTCTGAGTCAATCAAACTACTAACTGAGTTTGAGTATGATGATACCTCTCAACTCTGAGTCAATCAAACTACTAACTGAGTTTGAGTATGATGAGGCCTCTCCAGTCTGAGTCAATCAAACTACTGAGTTTGAGTATGATGAGACTTCTCCAATCTGAGTCAATCAAACTATTGAGTTTGAGTATGATGAGACTTCTCCACTCTGTGTCAATCAAACTACCAACTGAGTTTGAATATGATTATACATCTCCACTCTGAGTGAATCAAACTACTAACTTAGTTTGTGTATGATGAGACCTCTCCACTCTGTGTCAATCAAATTACTGACTGAGGTTGAGTATGATGAGACCTGTCCAATCTGAGTCAATCAAATTACTGACTGAGTTTGAGTATGATGAGACCTCTCCACTCTGAGTCAATCAAACTACTGACTTAGTTGGAGTATGATGATACCTCTCAACTCTGAGTCAATCAAACTACTAACTGAGTTTGAGTATGATGATACCTCTCAACTCTGAGTCAATCAAAATACTAACCGAGTTTGAGTATGATACCTCTCCACTCTGTGTCAATCAAACTACTAACTGAGTTTGAGTATGATGAGACTTCTCCAATCTGAGTCAATCAAACTACTGAGTTTGAGTATGATAATACCTCTCCACTCTGTGTCAAACTACTGACTGAGTTTGAGTATGATGAGACCTCTCCACTCTGCATCAATCAAACTACTGACTGAGTTTGAGTATAATGAGGCCTCTCCACTCTGAGTCAATCAAACTACTAACTGAGTTTGAGTATGATGAGACTTCTCCAATGTAAGTCAATCAAACTACTGAGTTTGAGTATGATGATACCTCTCCAATTTTAGTCAATCAAACTACTAAGTTTGAGTATGATGAGACCTCTCCACTCTGTGTCAATCAAATTACTGACTGAGGTTGAGTATGATGAGACCTGTCCAATCTGAGTCAATCAAATTACTGACTGAGTTTGAGTATGATGAGACCTCTCCACTCTGAGTCAATCAAACTACTGACTTAGTTGGAGTATGATGATACCTCTCAACTCTGAGTCAATCAAACTACTAACTGAGTTTGAGTATGATGATACCTCTCAACTCTGAGTCAATCAAACTACTAACCGAGTTTGAGTATGATACCTCTCCACTCTGTGTCAATCAAACTACTAACTGAGTTTGTGTATGATAAGACTTCTCCAATCTGAGTCAATCAAACTACTGACTGAGTTTGAGTATGATGATACCTTTCAACTCTGTGTCAAACTACTGACTGAGTTTGAGTATGATGAGACCTCTCCACTCTGAGTCAATCAAACTACTGACTGAGTTTGAGTATAATGAGGCCACTCCACTCTGAGTCAATCAAACTACTAACTGAGTTTGAGTATGATGAGACTTCTCCAATGTGAGTCAATCAAACAACTGAGTTTGAGTATGATGATACCTCTCCAATTTTAGTCAATCAAACTACTAAGTTTGAGTATGATGAGACCTCTCCACTCTGAGTCAATCAAATTACTGACTTAGGTTGAGTATGATGAGACCTCTCCAATCTGAGTCAATCAAAGTACTGAGTTTGAGTATGATGAGGCCTTTCCACTCTGTGTCAAACAAACTACTGACTGAGTTTGAGTATGATGACACATCTCCACTCTGAGTCAATCAAACTACTGGCCGAGTTTGAGTATGATGATACCTCTCCACTCTGTGTCAATCAAACTACTAACTGAGTTTGAGTATGATGAGACCTCTCCACTCTGAGCCAATCAAACTACTGACTGAGTTTGAGTATGATGAGACCTCTCCACTCTGAGTCAATCAAACTACTGACTGAGTTTGAGTATGACGAGACCTCTCCACTCTGCGTCAATCAAACTACTGACTGAGTTTGAGTATGATGAGACCTCTCCACTCTGCGTCAATCAAACTACTGACTGAGTTTGAGTATGATGAGACCTCTCCACTCTGCGTCAATCAAACTACTGCGAATACGTCCAGCGCCCCGCCATACCTGGCGGGGGCATAACAAACCTACCAGATTTATCGAAAAATTTTTGTGCAGACCTTACAGATTTATGAGCATTTTCACTAATATGTTTACTGTAATATAGCCCAATTCTAATCAATGCAGAATTATAATTACTGTATAGCACCTTTAATTTGTTAGAACTTTCTTTTTGTATGACTCTGAAGACGAAAGTCCACTCAATATATATAACCTCTCCCAAAAATTAGTTTTCGCAAATATATTACATACAATTTCGTCAGCTGTGACCCTTAACCCTCAAATCAAAATGGTTCTTCCTCCTTTGATATTTAAGCATATATCCAAATTTGGTTTGAATATGATGAAAGAAACTTGAATTATGATCTGGAAACCAATGATTACAGTTTATTTTCATCACCTGTGACCTTGGCTTTTGACCCCCAAAACCAATAGAGTTTTTCTTCTCTTGATAACAAAGTATATATCCAAATTTCTTTTGAATATGGTGAAGAGTACTTGAATTATCCAGAGACCAATAATTACAGTCTATTTTTGTCAGCTGTGTCCTTGACCTTTGACCTTTTGACGCAAAAATCAATAAGGTTCTTCCTCTCTTGATAAGTAAGCATATATCCTGATTTCATTTGAGTATGATGAAAGGCACAGTCCAACCTGTATTAGGAGACCTTTCAAGGGAAGATGCTAGAAAGGTCACATCTGACTAGTGTTCTTGAGTTATCATCTGGAAACCAAACGTGTGACAGAAGGATAGACAAAGCACTTAATGCCCCCTACCATAACTGCTATGAGCATAAAAATTAATTGCATATTCCTATTGAACTATGATTTTATTATTATTATTATTTTATTATCCAAAATGATTATTTCAAAATTAAACTTGAACGGTACTAATTAGACAAATATTCCCCAGCAGTGAATTTTAATGACCAGAAATTTGTTCATGGACTAACAGTGACCTTGGGTGAAGGCCATGAAACACCCTGATGTCAACCCAAGATACCTCATATCAAAGCTATATAAAATATGAAAACCTTACCTTTCTTATCAAAAAAACATAATAAAGATTTATTAGTTTTAAAAACAAAAGTCAAATTTCAATGTCAAGGTCAACCATAATATCACTAAAAATCTCTCATCAAACACAAACTACATACAATATCAAAACCCTAATTCTTACAGTTATTAGATAAAAAAATCTTAATAGCAAACTCACAGGGTAAAAAAATCTTGGATGACTGGATACCTTACATCCTCAGCAATCAGGATGTGAAATTTCAAAACCATTTTACCCCTCATTCTATAGATGTTAGCTTTTTTAACATCTTACATTCTGTTATAAGTGATCTTGACCTTTGACCTTTTGAATTAAAAATTAATATGGCACGTTGTTGACACACTATAAACCTGTGTATGAAACTTAACATCATGAAAAGGTGTAGAGAGAATTCAGTTACAGTTCAGAAACTATTTTCAGTACTCTATACTCTGTGACCCTGACTTTTGACCTCAAAATGAAAAGGACACATCCTTGACTTATGAAGAGTATGTGTTTAATGTTTCACAACAATTGGTGTTAAGAAAACTCAATTATGGCCTACAAAACCATATTCAGTTGTTCATGCTTTGTGACCTTGACCTTATGACCTCTAAATCAACAGTGCACATCCTTGACTGACAGTGCATCTTTTTGTCTGGTTTCCTGACCAAAAGTATAAAGGCTTTCACTTACTGTGCAGAAACCGTATTTAAACAGACAGACAGACATACAGATACACAGACACAGTGGTTCCTACCAGTATATACCCCTCTAAACTTTGTTTATGGGAAGAATGACCACTACAGTTCCTTTCTTTATACTTTCTATAATATTCTGCTTCAAGTTGCATTTCACTATTTTAATGTAGAATGCTCTAATCCTTCTTTAAGTATTTTTTCTCATTACAGATGTATTTTATGGTATAATACCTCTTGCTTTAATGACTTTTGTTTTTGGTTCTGTTTGTTGATTTTTGAAAATATGTTTATCTAAATATACCAATCTATAAACAATGGTTGTCATATTAACATTTACATGAAGTAACATTGCAAACTACTACATTGTACCAAAACTCTACTTTAAATACAGCGATAATTATTCTAATGCACTCAGTTTGCAAAACACATTCTGATCAGTTAAAGTGCTATTAGAATGCTGGGGTATTTTGTATTTTCTTAAAATCCTAATTGAATTATTATAAACTACAAAAAAAATCACTGCTCCTTCTACTTCAGTATTTCTCTGAGAGATATCTAAAAATGTCCATTTGCCCGATTTTACGGAAACAGCCGAGTAAAATAAAAGCTTCCTGTACAACTTGTACAACTTTTAACGTCATTTTACTGTGACGTCACAATGTAGATATTAACGTCATAATTAAAAGTTCAGGAAAAGTAGCATTTGTACAACTTCTGACATCACATATTACAGAGATTAATGACTGAAAAAATCCATCGAGTTGTTTATGGATTATTGTATATATCTTGTGATCGAAGTCATGCAGCAGTGTAGTTTTTTGTCAGCGATTCCTGTATGTAGAAGTGCACATTGTATAGAAAAATTGTGAACATTCTTACAGCACTTTAAACATTTCAAAAACTGCAAGGGAATTCATATTTAACTGCAGTTTTCACTATGACATCACATGCTCCTTGGCAAAGTCATTCATAACTTATGTGTGCAAGTTTTTTCCAGGTCAAAACATTAGAATAGAATTACCATACCTGTGTTTTAGAAAAACTGACAGGGTTACGGCGAATCCCTTGTCAGAAATATCCACTTCAAATACGAAACCCAGGTTTTGTAAAACTCTAGCATGTTTACCCACTAAATAATTGCACCCTTTTTATCAATTTCAATCTTTTCTCGAGGCATAAAAGAAAAAAACTGCTACTGAAATTTTTATATTTTGCAAAAGTTAAACTTCTTTCAAATATGTTGTGATTTATTAGCAGTCATTTCTTGAGACTAACTATGCAAGTAAACAATTTTTGGATTCAACAGTTATACGCATCCGAGTCTAGTTTTTCATGATGTATGATTCTTCAATTAAAAGATGTCCGGTACATACTAAATGTATTATGGGTTATGACTTAGGGTTTTATTGTAAGTGATAATAAAAATTTTCAGTCACATATTACTAATATTACTGTAAATATTTCAATTCCTTGGAGAACCATACATAGATGAAATATTCCAAATAATTTTCTCACTTTAGGCAATAATTGTTATAATATAAAATATTAAAAATAAGATTTTACTTTGAAACTGAAGATAAATCCTGAGATGGTATACCTCATGCAAAGTCACTTGTCTGGATCAACTCAGTGTTTATGAATGAAACCCAATGATATGTTATCAACAACGAAAAACCAACAAAAAGGGTGTGCAGCTCTTCCTTTGTAAAACTTCGCCAAGAAAAGAGGGGGGGGGGGGTTTCAATTTTAAAATACAGTCACAAAAGGTTTTTTGATACAAATTTTAATCAATGGAGGATATTTCAATGGTAATTGCACAGTTACAAACATTACTGATATGATCAAGTAAAATCTAAAAATAAATATGGAACATATATACTTTTTAATTTTGTGCACCATATGCGCATCTCGACAACTTATGTCTCTTCAGTGATGATCATGGCCAAATGGTTGGGATTCTCATATTATATAAATATTTGAAGAGCAGTGTTGAAACCAAAATGACCGAAAAGTGAATCAAAGAATCCATCTAAGGACAGAGCTATGCATCACAAATTTTACTTCTCAGGTGTTGTTTTGAACAGACATTTTTATGCATATTACAGTATACATTGAATATAGGGCATCACAGTTGGAAGTATCAGAACGTTATACAACATTCATTCCCTAATAAGGCATTCCATCCATAATTAAGTCTCAATAACAAGTTAAGACACAAAAACAGAAATACTTTACATTATGGTTGGTTGTTATGACAACATCTATGTTATCTTAAATGCTACTAATGGTAAGGATGGTAAATTCAAATGATGAGACAGGGATTCATACCCAAACCTTACGATTACTCAATGATGATCTATCCCTGAACTTTCAGAGTCAGAAAAACGGACTGCAACACTTCTATTCACAAAGAACTCCTTATTCAGTTATTTTGTCAAATTTCACTGATGTATATAACTTCCCTGGTGACATAGGTTGCTGCCTTAAGTATCAAGCTTAGCCAAACTGCAATATGCTCTTTGCTTTACTGTATGATACAACATATTCCTTCATGTCTTTCAGCACATGCCAATCATACACAATGTATCCATTCAGTTTGGATCATTTAGCCTTCTCCTTTGCTAGCTTTCTCTCTAGATAACGTCTCCTAGCAGCCTCGGCTTCTGACTCGGTTGTTTTCTTGGCATATTTATCCTGTTTATCTGATGGTGTTGACTTTCCTGGCAGAGGAGGCTGAGGCAAAACAACCTCCTCTTCTGACTCTTCCCTTTTTGAAAGATGTTTTTCTCTATTCTCAATATTTGCCTTTTTGATTTCATGCTCCTTTTTAACAGATTTGCCATCTTCATTTTTCTCTGATTTTCTCTTCCTTTCTTGAGATTTAGACCTCTCTCTTTTCCTCTGTCTTTCAGGTGACCTTGACCTATGTCTACTCCTTTCCTTATCTTTATGTCTCTCTCTTTCTTTTGAATGTGACCTATGTGTTTTCTTATGTCTTTTATCATAATGGTAATCTTTTGTATCTTTTGATCTAGATCTCTCCCTCTTTGACCTATACCTTTCTTTTGACCTTGACCTATGTCTATTTGACCTATTCCTCTCTGGAGACTTGGAATGTTTCCTTCTTTCTGGTTCATCACTGCTTAAAGATTCTGATGAGGAATCTGCGTCCAATTCTCTATCAAATGATATCAATAGGGTGAAATGAGTATATATATTCTTTTTCTATCAACTGTGAAAAGTACTTTGTGTTTGTTACTATGTTATGCTATTGTTTTATACCACACAAAAATAATATCATTTATATAGTGGCAGCACCTGCCTGGAACATGGCTTGATAATTTTGCCCTATGCAACTGACCAACAGAAAGCAGTGAGGAATTTTGTACTTGCCAGTGTATATCATTACACAAAACCTTATACATCTTCATCTGAAGAACGGACAGGGAGGCTGAAGACGATTAATCACCTTTGCAAACTCTGACATGTTGCGACCGGAACTGAACCCAGGTCCTCAGATTTGGAGTAAAGTGTTATACCACTGGACTAACTTGCTCCCATATAAAGTACATCAACAGGATAAAATTTATACAATTATGATATATATATAAATATCTAAATAATATTTCTGTTGTAATAAGTCGTACATGAATCATGAAACTGTAAAAAAAATTTTTACCTGTAGTCATATGCTTCTGGCTTCTCATCCTTGACACTATAAAAAAAAATCTTCATGTATCAATCTTTTAACAACAACTTACATGACTGAAATAATTAGAGCATGTTTATGAAACATGCCAGCGCAGTGTCCTAGCCTTTTTTTTAATTCATTGTGTGAAGGGCCATAACTCCTGCAAAATTACATCAACCACAAGTACCTTCCACCATGCATGTCTAGACTGTGGTACAACATCTGTCGTGAACAGGGTTTATTTTCATGTAATACTATAGGGGGAGTCGAGATAAGAAGCAATCATGTACAGAAATTCTAAGTATCAACGGCCATGGTTCAGTGACCGATAGGTCTCGAGTTCGACTCCTGCTGTGGTACATCAGGGTCTTGCCTTTTGGATGAGACAGTAAAAACGAAGGTCCTTTGTCAAGGTATGCTTGGCACATAAAAGATCCCTCACAGGTTGGTCCGTTACAGAGGCACAAATTTCTGTGCAATGCATTCACCATAAATGTAAAATAATTGTGGAGTGACGTAAAACACCAATCAATCAATCCATCAGTTCATGCAATATTACAGCAGGAGTAATGATAACAGGGCTTTTTCACTTTTCTAGGATTACGGCTTACAGTGTGAGAAATTTGAAACATTGCTGTGTTTTGTTCAAAACTGGGTAGTTTTATCGATATAGATATGATGAAATTTTACAAATTGTACAGTATTAAATGAAGAGATCAGAATGTGTTCTCTTGTTTAAGTTTTTGCCAACAGTAACTAAAATATGGTACTGCTGAGCACAATTATTCATTGTACGACAAAGGAAAAAAAATTTAAGTGTTAAGAACCATAACTCCTATAAATTTTGTCCGACAAGAATTACCTCCCTCCATGCACATCAGCATTTGTCATACAAGATTTGTGAACACTATTTGTAAGTCCATTTCTGAGTAACAACTGAAAGGGAGTTGCAATCACAAGCTTTGATAGGATTGAAGGATAGAGAGATGGAATGACAGAAGGACAGTAAAGCAAATGCTAAATACCCTTAGCTACAAATCACTCGAGCATAAAAATTGAGCACTTTTAAAAGTAGACATATGTTCAAAGTTTTAAACACACTGGTTACCAAGCATGAGAAATGAGGCACTGCTAAATAGGAGCATGATACTCCCCCATTTTGACATGATTCCCTACCCCAGGAGCTAGACCAAAGGATAAAAACCAGGTGTACAATTTCAGTTAAATCCTTTCATATACCACCATCAAATCATCTGCATCTGGGTTGGTTAAAAACCTGCCCATTTTTCTCTATCTCAGGGGCCAGATGGACAAGTTTGCCCATTTTCCCCTACCCCTGGGACTACACCCCAATTTAAAAAACTGGTGCACAACTTCAAGTCCCAACCTTTTATATGCCACCACAAAAACATTGGTACCTGTCATGACTAAGGGGAGTAAGATTTAGGGCACGGACAGGCGGATAAATGACAGCTGTATAGCAAAATATGCCCACATTGTATGAAAAGTAGGGTTTTACCTGTAAATTAATTTAGTCTATATTTGTGAAATTCAAAATACTCAAACCTGAATAGTAATTTAATTAAAACAAGATAATGCAATAGCTTTATATTTAAAGTGCTATTAGAATGCTGGGGTATTTCGCACTTTCTTAAAATCCTAGAAGAATTAAAAAATTAAAACCAAAGGAAAAGTAGCATTTGTAAAACTTCTGACGTCACATATTACGGAGATTAATGACTCAAAAAATCCATCGAGTTGTTTATGGATTATTGTATATATCAAAAATTGTCAACATTCTTATAGCACTTTAAAAATTTCTTTCTTTGGTTTTTTTTTCAGGTTATAGCACAAAATTGAAGGCCAGATAGTAAAACAGACAGAGACACAAGAGATTTCAGAATTCATACCAAATATGATCAAAGTCCAGTTAACTACTCTCGGAAACAATTAGAATTCAAATACATTGGACTGACTCCTCTGTTTTCCTAATACACAGTTTCAAATTCTTATCTTCATCTACACTTACTGTACAGTATTGGTACTCTCCTCTCTCTCCTGCTTTATAACTGAGTCATTTGCATCAGTTTGCCCAGACGACTCTGGTTCTACGGCTTGAGGGTCATCAGTTGTCTCCCTTAGCAAATACCTGTAGAATCCTGTCATATCCTTTTGTTTCTTCACATCCAGTAAAGCTTTAAAGTAAAGCATGGAAACTTGTTTGCAATGTTACAAAAATGTTAACATAGTTTAATAAATATAAAAATTTTCATTGAAAAGAAGTGAATTTTTATTCAAAGTTCAAATGCTTTTGTATTTTCCTATCCCTCCCACACTGTTTTTGTTTCCTTTAATATTGGTTGTCTTCTCGATCCTGTATCAGTCACTGTTAGCATGATTAACACTGCATTGAAGTGTATTTTTCACTTATTAAATCTACACATTAATCTATAAAGGGTTGTAACATCACTTCCAAAACACTTCACATTTCTAATGCAATTTAGTACAGAAAGAAAGACAACTTAAGATAGTCTCATATATTTGGTTGGATAAACATATTTCTGTTCAAGTATTATATTCTTTTCATATGGTGTCAAGTTTACTTCGTTTTGTTGAAATCAGGTTGCTTAAAAGTTAAGCATCAATTTTCTTCTGAGTTTATGCTAAATAACTATGCATATTATTGTGAAAGAAAAGAAACGTCATACTTATGCATGAAAGCATTACTACACTTGTCATAAATTTCATTTACAAATGTAATATATTTTACCATTATGACCTTTGCTAATCTTTGTATCATGTGATACATATCATGTGATACATATCTATATTTTGGAATGAATGGTGAATGACAATATTTCTGTCATACTTATCTCAGGGTTTTGCTTTTTTTTTGTATTTTTGTCGTTGTGATGGTTATATGTCACCTACATATTTTCTGAGAAGCAACAAGGTATTTTAATTATGCTAAGTCAATTCATTTGTATTTTATGTCGCTCTCCACAATTTTTCAGTCATTAGGCAACATGGACACAGGAGGTAACCAACCTCTTAAAATTTCTGAAATTCATTCTGAAATTCCCCTACAATGCAAACTGAGTGCTCAGACACTTTGCTCATTTATGTTAAACATTTATAGCATTCTGTTCATATCATATTAAAACTCTCTATCATTTTCTGTTCTTTTATACCCCTGGATCCATAGATTGGTGGAATATTGTTTTTGCCCTGTCTTTTTGTGTGTTTGGTTTTTTTCTATGTCTGTGAGTTTGTCTGTCTGTTGTCAACTTTAAGCTTTGCCATAACTTTTGCACAGTGAGAGATAGAGACTTCATGTTTGGCTTGCATACTCTACTAATAAAGTCATTTCAAATTACACAAAGGTCATTGTACTTCATGACCATGACCTTTGACTTATAGTTTAAAATTTGCCATATTTTTAACTATAGATCCTTTGTCACATTTAATGATTGAATGTACCTTCAATTTTGCAAAGTAAATTTCATAATATGATTCAAATTGTTTTGTTAGGAAAACTTGCATTTCTTATCTTATTTGACTAAGAACACTTTGCGTAATTTGATTACTCCACTAGATTTTATATTCAGCTGACTCTTGATAATTCAAACTCCAAAACAGCAGTTTTGTGGGTATGATTTTACATCTATATAAATAAGTTAAAATTGGGACTTTACAGTTAGTTTGAGTTAAAGGGAAACTTGAATTATCAGAAGTTGAGTTAATTGTATTACATGTATATACGTGCATACCCATATTCCTAATATTACAAAAAAAAAAAAATTGCAAGGAGTTTATAAATTTCCAGATGTTTATACTGAAATTATATGGGTGAAATTTTGATTGCATATATCTCTACTGATCAAATGACATACAAGTATTAAGAAACGAAATGAAGTTTCATACTTATGTAAAGTATATTCTCATTTATTGCACTGCAATACAGTGGTTCATAAAATATATATGTTGATGGCAAAGACCATTAAAAGAGAACTGTCACTGATGACAAGACAAATGGATATACAGATGGACAGACAAATGGACATACAGATGGACAGACAAATGGACACACAGATAGACAAACAAATGGATACACAGATGGACAGACAAATGGATACACAGATGGGCAGACAAATGGATACACAGATGGACAGACAAATGGATACACAGATAGACAAATGGATACACAGATGGGCAGACAAATGGATACACAGATGGACAGACAAATGGACTCAGATGAACAGACAAATGCACACAAAGACAGAAGGATAAATGGACACACAGATGAAAGAAACAGCGATCCCTAATAGTTGCAATAAACATTATATTTATCATACCCTCCATTTCAGCTTCCCTCTTTTCTTTCTCTTCCAGTTCTTGCATTTCTTGCATCTTCTTTCTGTATGCTCCAGTGATAAACACGTCTTTATCAGCAAATTCTCCTCCTTCATTCTCTCTCTCCTTCTGTACTTTCCTCTCCTGTCTTCTTTCATCTTCTCTTTTTCTGTTTTCTGCAGCCTTCATCAATCCTTGTATATACCTTGGCTTAAAAAAAAATTATCTTTTTGAAAATTTACATTCTACTACCAGGGCTTGAAATTGGCAAAAATTTTGGGTCATCAAAATTGGCAAATTTAAAGAAAATTCGGACGGCCTCCATTATATTCACTAAACTTTCAGGCTGCCCAAAGAGACTTTAGGTTGTTTTGACGACAGGATGACTGACCCTGTACTACTGAAAACTTTAAGCATTGTACAGATAATACTTGTCGCTCATGTTTGTTCACTTGCTTGTTCTATGTCACCCAAAGATTATTTCATTTCTATGGTCAAAACACCTGCCTTACGCAGGAAAATCTACCTCTGCAATGAACCAAACTGAGGGATCTTTTGTGAGCCTCGTCTACCATGACATGGGTCTCAGTTTTTATTGTCTCATCCAAGGTACGACATTGTATCTCTGGATCTCAAGCAAGGCACACTACCACTAAGTTATACTGGTTCCCTGACACACTTGCATGTAAAGTATAGAGAGTATACAGAGCAATAGATGACCATTTTCCACTGAAGTTATCTTTGGAAGCATTCCATAACAAGGATTACTCCAGCTGATCTAGTCGAATCTGCTAACAAGACACACATTTTTTTGAGAATCAATCTTATTCAGCTGGAGGGTGACTTACAGACAATTCAACATGATCCAAGATGGCACTGTCTATAGTGAACCTGTGCCTCTGGGAAAAAGTAACTACATTTCATTAAATAATGCTTGATTTCATTATCTTTTAATCCCAAATAAGAGAATGTCTTTAGATTTGCAAGATGATTTAAATTTTACAGATTTACTACCATCAGGTAAATTGGCAATTAAAATTCCACTCTCAATAACCTAGAGGTCCCTGGTTCAATTCACGTCCTGGGCACACCGGTGTTCTGTCTTTCGGATGAGACATTAAAAACCGAGATCCTGTGTCATGGTAGGCGTGGCACGTAAAAGATCCCTCAATGCTTCAGGTGGGTCCATTGCGAAGGTAAAAATTTCTATGCAATGCATCTGCCTGTCACCATATACATGAAATAACCATGAGGTAACGTAAAACAATAATCGATCAATCCATTATAAAGGTCTAGATTTCAATGTAATGCATCAGGCATCATAGAAGAGGGTTTTTTTTGCCCATCCCCCCCAAAACCCCTTTAAATTATTATAATTAGCATTTTTTGGATTTTTTGGTGGGTCCAAAGTATAGATTTTTAATTTCTCTGCAGACTGCAGATGCTGTCATCTATGATTCATCATGTAAATGAAATAATCACAGCATAAAACAATACACAGATCATACAGACAATATTTTATTAAAATTGTGGTGGCCAGTGTTTAGTGAGTGAGGACACCTGAACACCAGGGACAAAATCTCAAAATTAATCTGGCAATCTTAAAACAAAGAAAACAAATACCCTTACTTTTGCGATAGGAAATAGAATGTTATTTGCAAGACAAAACATATTACATGTATCAAATGATAGGTAATACACACTTTCAACGATAACACTTAAAAGCTTGAGCATACTTTCTTATCTGCTTTTTGCTTCACTGCAGCATTTTTCTCCTCTTTTTCAGCTTTCATGGAATCATATATGCTGTCATAGTCATACACAGTGGGATCCACTTCCAAAGCTTGATCAATTTGAAGCTGTGTCTGTCAATGCAAGTTAATTGGAAATCTCTTACTGTTTATTTCATGCAGAGAAATTTGAGATTTAAACCACAATAAAAATCAAGGAATGACTAACCAGAGGTGCCACTGTCATTTAATGCTCTCCTGCATGTAAGGCTTAAGAGAGAAATCTTTAAAATTACAACACTTTAACGCTTGCCTTATCAATTCCTAAAGTCAGGAAAACTACGCTCCTTGGAACCCACCTTGGGGTAGGGCAGCAGTAAAGAGGGTAAAGGATTATCAAATTTCAATTTTATCACTATATGGAGAAAAGAAATAATAAACCATTTAAAGATACATATGGTCTCCTTTAGCGTCTACTATTGTGATTAAAGTGACATCGTAAATTTGTTTAGTACAGTATCCTTTGACTGCCCATCAGTATTAAATGCAGCTACCGCGTACAAATACGCTACATAACCCACATTTTCCTTATCAGTTTGATTCATCTCGGTCGACCTCGGAAATATTCATTTGCATAATGTGTGCATTGCACGTGATACAAATTCTACTTCTCGCATGCTTTACATCATACTCATTCTTTCTTTTCTTTTCTGAGTCACTTAGTGCAGAAGGCTGATTTCTTTTCTTTTCCTTATCTTTGCCATTTTTGTTTTACCCCATATGCAAATGATTAATTTTAAGGTCATGTGCATATTCTCCGGTCTCGTACGAACGTAAGTAGGTTAAATCTGAGGGTCGTATTTCTAACTTGCTGCAGCAATAACTGTATAACCAAGGCTTATTAGGTATGGGGGTCGCTGTCGTTTATTATCTTTTCATAAGTAAAAGATGTCAGGAATATATTTTATTGTACCTCTGATTTTATAAAATTAGAAATTATGTACAGTCAAACCTGTATATTAAGGTCAGCTAAGGGAAGAATAAAAAGTGGCCTTTATAGACAGGTGACCTTAGTACAGAGGTCAATTATTTAAGAAAACATAGAAATTGGGAATGAAAAATGTGACCTTTATAGATAGGTGACCTCTTAATAGAGGTAGCCACTAAGACAGGTTTCACTGTATCTTTAAATTGCAACAGCTTAACATCTGCCTTATCATGTCCTTCTGTCACATACATGTAAGTATCACCTCTGTGGACCCAAGTTACATAGAAAAAAATATCAAAAACTGTAATGAGGAATTACCTTGAGAAAACAGAAGCATAATGTGAAAAACATTTAGAAAGATGGAAAGTTCATGATTTTAACATTTGCCTTTTGTGAGTGGACATTGATGCCAACGCAAAAGTCAACAATAACTCTTGGTAAATTATATCCAAAGTAGGTAAAGATTTCTTTATGAAGAATAGTAATTTTTTTTAAGCCACACTTACCTTTCTCTTAACCTTGGCTTGCAGGGCCATTTTCTTAATGTCCATATTCACAGCATCATGTCCATCCTCCTGTAGGAAAATTTTTTACAATCTCTATACAAAAGCAGAATAAAATTGCAGAGCAATTATTGTATTCAAAATTCTTGAAGAAAAGGCCAGTGTTAGGTGGTATGGGTAACCAAAGAAAAGGCTAGTGTTAGATGGTAAGGGTAACCAAAACACTCAAGGTAACCAACCAACTAACATCAAGTTTCCATTATGTCTTCCAAAATACGAAATTAAGTGTTTACTCATAAGAACTCGGCCAGTTCTAACAGTGTAATATATATATATTGACCTTCAAATTATGAGGTCAATATATAGACCAATTCAACTAAATGAAAGTGTACATGAGCTTCATGCTTGAAATGATGTCTCCACTACTTTCTCTATACTACTAACCTCATCGCTGTCTTCTCCAAACACATTGGCTTTCTTTATACCCATTTCTTTCTTCTTTGGCATTAACAAGCCATATCTGAAAACATAATGTATTGTATTAATTAAACCTATGGTATGTCATAAAAAGAAAAGATTTACTGCAAGATACTACACTTTCTCTGTTTTCTACATCAGTCAACTAGTGAACAGAAATTCAAATAATTTGCTATATAAATGTATATCATACATATCATAAAAATTTATGCCGAAGCATAAATGGCATACAGATGTTTTTACATTCCTTTCGATCATTTTGATTACTTCATAAATGTGAGGAGATTGAAACTTGTGATAATGAGTATTTCTATTCTCATTATAACAGTGGGAAGTCTTTAATCATGATAATTTAATTTCTTTTAATTAAGTGCTATACTTTAAACCTTCATTTCAGTTTTGTAGTCATTCTTAGTGTGCAACAATTTAGATATATATATTCAATAAATGAAATCAAAATTGAGAAAACGGTTGAATTTATAAAAAAGACTCAAGAAGCTGATATGAGCCAGGACTGTCAGCAAATCAAAGAGAAGGAATCTTTGTAGAATACATATGTATGCATTTCCCATGTGCATACAACGAATCCACGAGAAGCATGGCAGATTCATTGAAATGAAAATGTCCTCGCAAATTACTGTCCCACTGAAGCTATATGTATATGTTGAATTTGTAAATACTATGATGTACTATGGTAGCATATCACTTTTTTCACTTGAAACTAACAGTCGCTATCACAACTTTGTACAGAGAATGGGAAATCCCACTTTGTTGTCAAAGATTTTCAGCCCTACATGAGGCTTGTCACATTGTATATGTTGCAATTCATCTTTGACACAAAGGTGGGATTTTCTTCTCCCTATAAAAAATGGAGATTTACTATTTATCTCTAACACCACTGTATAGCCAAAATAATATATGGATAAAGATATAACAATTCTGAAATACGACATTTATGAATTGTGATGTCACTAAGGCAAACAGATTTGCCAGGTTTAGGGATAAACGCGCCTGGATACTTCTGTCTGGATCGAGTGAGATAAAACTATTATTATAAATACATCTTTGTGGGAAAAATCTGTTTTGTTTTCCCTTGATAAGTTACATAAGTGTGGTTCATATGCAGCTGTCTCTCTGAAGTAAAAATAGTCATATCTTTTGTTTGTGGAAACTGTTACTAAATTTCTCTGATGAATTCAAATTTTCATGCATTTACAGATGACTTAGGTAAAGTATTCTTACTTAAAACTGAAAACTTACCAACGCCATGAATATTTAAAGTTTTCACTGAAATTTTGCAACTTTTGAGTAGAAACAAAAACTGCTTTTCTATTTTCAAAGTCTCAATACAGTCATTTCACACTTTTGATTTTTTATTATATTGATGACAAAGACTATATATTTATAATAAAATCAACGAATAAAACTGATGAAAATAGCTTATTTTATAAATACCATGTAGTACATAAGACTTTTATCCTAGTTCTTACTTAAAAACTAAACAGAAAAAATACATGGAGTAAAGGTCGTTTCTACCACATACAACCATTTATAAAAAAAATAGTGAACAGCCTGTTGAAATGGGTCGTATCTACCACTTTTCGATTTCTGCGAAACTATTGGGAATTTGGCTACAAAATTATATTAGAAGGTGTAGAGTGATATAACTTATAAGCTATCTGAAAATAGAATCAGGCAGTAACTACTGCTTACGACCTATATTAAGGTCTATATTACGACCTTATATTTCCGTGGCATCGTTATAATGAATTGATAAATATTATGGAAAAGTAGGAGGATCTAAAGAACGAAACAAACTAGAAAATAGAAACATAAAGTATAATAATCAACTTTTGAGTACACTTCATATTGGAAGAAGAAGGAAACTAAATAAAGGTCATTACAACACTGTTAAATATTGAGTTGCATCTGAAAATGCTTAAACGGACACTGTCCCTCGGCATATAATATGGGTTTCAAAAATGTGTACCGTATTTAACTTTCTATATAGGTCAGTTAGATATTTATTAGAAAGCATACGAAAAAACTTTTTTTAAAAAATACACATATTAATCGAGTTACAGCCGTCAATTATATATCGCTTTTATTTTCTCGTAATCCATGCCTTTTTAATGATATGCATGACGTGTCAATCATGTGACCGCACCAAAACAATGATGGAGAGCGAGGTAAGAGCACGCTGTTTAGCGTTTTGACAACAGAGTCCATTAAATTTTCTTTCTTCCTCTTTTTCTTGGCCCTTGTATCGAAAACTCCTTGAAATACATGGCTTCTTTTGTTTATATCAAACTGCGCATGTGCAAAAGGGCGGATTTGAATTCCATAAAAGGACAGTTAAAACGGAAAAAATAATTCTAATAAATTCCTTTTAAATTACCACATCTTTGTTGATTTTAAGTTTAAAATTTTATATTTAACGGAAACTATATAACTTTTACAAGCCTAGAAAAATAGCGTATTGCCTAAATTTATTATTCTAATGCCATAAAACGTGGTTGAGGGATAGTGTCCCTTTAAAAGTCTCATAGTGAAATAATGCCCCATATGCAGCCCTTACTTAAATGGAAGAAGAAGAATTGAAATCATGAATATGACATTTTACATTTTCAGAAAATATTTATCAAAATATAAACTGATACCATTTGTTGCAGAGTACATCATCAGCGGAGTTGACGTGAAAAAGACTAATCTGAACTAAAACGATATCATATACACATGCTCATCAAGATGGAGATTTGCATTCTAAAACAAAAAGAAAAAATAGAGGAAATTCGAGAGGAATGCCATTTCAAGACGAAATTCTCGAAAAAGAAGATCGACGTCAATTTGATAACAATAAATAGTATACGTTGAAAGGATAGTGCATACTCACTGTTTCTTCGATTGAAAAGCCATCTCTCTGAAAACGCAAACAAACGATCACCGGATCACCGAAGCGCTTATTTACAGGTTACTTTCACTTTTACTTTTAAAAGTGGGCGTGACTTTTCCTTTCATAATCTACAAAATGAGTTCTTCCGATATACTTACCATCTTAAAGAAACAAAATATAGGTAGGTATTTTAAGCCAAACATCTAAGCAGATGTAGTTAAAGGAAAACAATATTCATAGCCAATGACAAAATATGGTAAAGCTAAGCCTTTCAAAGTGCGACCGCATAAGTATCTTCCATTACGAAGTTCACACATAAACTGAGTGTTATACTTCCTGATAATTTATTCATCTGATGTAGTATTTTTAGTGCTATCACTTATCCATATTTATGCAATATCATATATCATTGAGGTTTTTCTTCATTCGAAAATTGAATTTGACCCTTTTTAATGCACGTCGTTTTTTCCATGCACATTTTGGATGATTTTTCTTTTATTTACATAAGGTACACTGATTATAATGTAATGCTATTGTGAGTAATTAGTTATTGTAAAGCTGTAAAAGTAATTATAAATGACTGATGTTCTCTCCCTCTCTCTTTCTTGACTTCTCTTCCGTTTGAATTGATTAATTTTAATGAAACTTGGCATGAAAGAAGTACTAAAGGTCCCTCACCTCACAATTCAAGCTCCGTTAATTTCAGTCATATCTGTAGGGTTGGAGAAACCAAATATATCAGACTTATCTAGAGGGTTGACCTAAAAGAAAGATCGACGTCTTCTATCTTCTGAAGTTTTGTCAATGTTGCTCATTTTCAAGAAATTTCTTTTCTTAAATTGTTAGCTAAAGGAAATCCATAAGGGTGCATATATTTTTTAAGATGGACGTATAATAAGCAACATGGAACGGATAACTGAATGTACTACAGTTTTCTCGAAGGATGTGACGTTGTGTTAGGGAACATTCTGAAGTGGAAGTTTAAGCTGATAGAATTCCATTCAGTGGCGGATCCAGGATTTCCGAAAAAGGGGGAGGGGGGCACATGTGGAAGTTAAGTACCATGCATTAGCAAAGTACTCAGCCTTTTTGGGTGCCCAGTCCAAAATTTGACTCATACTCGTGACTAAAAAAAAAAAAAAAAATAAAACAAAAAAAAAAAAAAAAAAAAAAAAAAAAAATAAAGAAAAAGAAAAAGAAAAAGCAAGGGATAGGACTGCCCTCCCTCCAGTTTCGCCACTGCCATTGCTTTCTATTTTTTTATGTGCTCAAGAAAGCGACATAAAACCCACTTTGGCCTCTTTTTTTCTTTGTAAATTCAGTTTTCTTTCCGTTTTAGGACTTACTGTAGGAGTGTCCATACTTCTGTTTGTTATATACGTTTGGATGGCAATCTTTGTCTATCGGCCCAGACACGGGACAAGTCATGGTAATACAGAACGATTTCATACAGAAAATGATCGACCAAGGACTTATACTTGAGTAGTGTGTGTGTGCATCAACGTTGTCATCCATGGAAACAAAAAGATTTTCATAGTCTTTAAATTTTTCTTAAAAGACAAGACTAAAAAGGGTGACTCTTGAGAAATTTATTCCAAAGAATAAGACAACTGCATAAGTTCGCATCTAATCTGTTTTTGTTTTTGAGACAAAGGTAAAAGGGTAACTTCTGAGGAATTTTATTCTATGTAGTAGAGACTATTGCACAAGTACGCATCTTATCTGTGTGTTCGTGTTTTCCTTCTTTTTATTTATTTTTATTATTTATTTTTTTGAAAACAATGATGCAAGGGTTACTAGTGAGAATTTTATTCATTGTAGACAATCACACAAGTTCGCAACTAATATGTGTGTCCGAGTTTTTCTGTGTTTTTTTTTCTATTCTTTTTGGGGTTTTTTAAACAATGGTACAATGATTACTCCTGAGAATTTAATTCTATGGAGTAGAGACAATTGACATGTTCTCATCTAATATGTGTGTTTGTGTTTAAAGACAACAATACAATTGTTACTTATGATAATTTTTATTACATGGAGAACAGACAACTGCACAAGTTGACCTCTAATCTGTGTGTTCATATTCGAGTGATTAATTTTGTCAGTGGTCATCTGAAATAAAATAGTAAAGTAACTTGTTAATATCAGGATATACTACCGGGGTACCAGTAAAAATTCAAAATAAGACCATCAATAACAAAATTGGTCTCTTTTCTTTAATATTTATATATCAATGAAGGTTACAATGAACATACCTCGTACCATACTTAAGTGAATTGTTTACTATAGACGTTTTTCTGCTGAAAACAAAAATAAAAACTAAAACCTAGTTGGCTTTGTCTTATATTTGGATTATGGATTATGGATTAGTAACTGTAATAAAAGTATTTCTGATGATATTAAGATGATGTGTATTGTGTATAAACAGGAAGTGATTTCTGCTCTACAAAATAAACATCTTACGAATAAAGATTTTATTCTATATATTTAACTAAGCCGTTATTGCCCGCTTATAAACATTGAAATATATGCATCATTAGTTTAACAATTGGTTAGTACACCTACATATGCATAATATGTTAATCTGAAATATCAAAGAAATAAATAACTGAACTGAACTTACATGCGTGCGTACATACATACATACATACATGCATACATACATACATACATACATACATATAAATAAATGAGTTGGTAGGTAGGTATGTGTATGTTGGGGTTGGGTGTGTGATTTTATTTCTGTCGTTTAAACTGCTCAAAGGTTTACACTAGACTTGATTAAGTGATTCTGGTTAACACATAGCATCACATTTACTGATAGGCACCGCAAAATCGGACAGAAACACATACTGTATCTTGGAAATGGACAGAATCCAGTATTAAGGTTTATGACCCATCAGCATGTATATAGGCCATCTCATAGCCACCGTATCGCTGCTCCGTGGATAGATGTTCTTCAATCTACAATAAAATACATTAATGTGACCTGATACAATACGAAAGAAAAAACAGAAGACATCTGACAAAGCTGTATGTTACAAATCACCAAGGACATGAACACAAAACACGATAATTGTAGAATATACACGGAAAAACGACATTAAAAAACATTCGATTGTGCTGCGGTTACGATACCGAACTAGGACGGTAAATTAAAGTTACAAACGTCAATCAATTGGTGTGGGTAACTGGTTTACGGGCGATCACATTCCCACTCACCACAAAAGCAGCACAATTAAAGGACGCACATTTAAAAAAATTGTAAATAATCCTCCATATAGAGAACTAGGATCAACAAGTTTCTCAAAAAGAGAGGTCATATTTTTTTTATCACACACGAAACGTTTATAGACTAATATGTTGCTATCAAAAATATGTAAGACGACATCAACATAAGTAAACCGTGCTCTGTTTGTCTGTAAGCGAGCTCAGATCCTTGATCTGAAGGAGTCCCGACTAACAGTCAGAGGGGACGAGGATCAGGACCTTCTCTTCTCTGAAAAGGTTTGGACAAGTCCCGTAAAAGAGTCCCCACGTCCTGTTAGCGTGCAACGCTCAAGCAAATGTCTGCATTGGACTGAAGAGGGACCAAATACAAGAACTCTGGTCTTAGCGATGATCTTGGGATCATACTGTCGATGTCGAATGCGTTTAACCCGCTGATATGAAATTATCGGAACCTTTGACCCTCCTTAGTTTGTACACTAGATCACCATAGAAATTAGGATGGGAAATTCCGCTGGATACGTATTGTTGAAAAGTCTCTATTCTATTTCATCAAATAACTCGTTCTAAATAATACGTAATGGCAGTTCAAATTCATATTAACCTGTATCTTCTGAAAGTTGCGGTACTATGATATATTTCAAATATTTAATATTTAAGATATTTCAATTTGCATAAAGACTACTGTCCATATTTCAATAATATAAACGTTTCAAATATATAGGACTATGCTTATGGCACATATAATGTTTTGTGTTATTAATTAATGACGCCTACATATTGACGAGTGTGGTGTGTTGGCGTATTCAGACACCAGTTTGGTTCAAAGCAGACACTTACTTTCCCACCTCCCTCATCCATCCAAAGAGGGATCCTAGTTTTAAAATCACTATATATATAGATAGAAGTAACACTGCCGTTACAAAGCCAATATTAGAAAATATATACTTATGATAGACAGAATATTGTATTTTCATTTGCGAATAAAGCGGCACACCATAGAAGTATGGAAGATAAGAGTATCGTACCAATAACACATAATGTACTTAATAGTCACATATTGTATATATACAACAAAATGTATTAATGAAAACAGCAAAACAAATTCTATGACAAATCACGTGACAATTTGTGTACAACACACTGTATAAATTACAGGGAATGAAAATGTATTATCAGTTGATTGCGTGAATTTTGCTAAAAATAATGCTGCCATTCAGAAATTGATTTACAGAATCCACCGGCTTCATCTATACTCCACACTTTAATGATCATGTGATCATCATTCTTGAAAACTTTATTACTTACTTCTGTGCTAATGTATCTAATTCTGAAGAATCTGGATGTAATTTGAGAAGGTTTTGCCAACCTGACCAACTAGAAACAAAACCCAGAACGTCATCTATATTCCATTCTTTCCTCATTTCTAGAGTGTCATTTCTGTAATTTCGTACATATCAGATTTATTACTGTTTATTACAATTAATTATTAGTCGTTTAGTTGTTGTTGAATTCTGTGGAAAAGCTTTGTTCGTCATAATAATCAAACAAAAGAAAGAAACAAACATAATTTTCAGTATGATAATGCCATTTTCTTATGATGTACGTTATTAAGCCTATCCATCAATAAGAAGTAAAAGTTTGTTAATGTTAACATATGAAACAAAAAATAAATCACGTAAATGCAATAAACAAAATGCAAAGACCACGACAACACGTGATTGCAAATTCATGTTTGGGAGAAATTATTGCAATAATGTGAAATCCGTTGCAAATATAGACTTGTATGAAAAGGGGTTTGTGTGGGGTTCTTTTTTTACTTACAAAAAAAAAAAAAAAAAAAAAAAAAAAAGAAAGAAAGAAAGAAAAGAAATTAGAAGAAGATACAAATAGCGCTTTACTATATCATTATATTATGTTGATTTGGCTGAAGAATAGCTTTAATATTTTCCAAGTTCAAGGGTTTTAGTAATAATACCAAAAGCAATGATTGCAGATGTTTCAGGAGTAGGGTTAAAGCTGAATGCTTAGAAATGTAAAACACCAGGAGCGGGGTACTCCAGGAATAAAGACGATATTGTTGAGGATTTAAACCAGTTTTATATACATGCAATATTAGACCGAAGGTGGATGAGATAAGGACATACAAGCAGATTACAGAAGGCAAGACGAACATTCCACAGACGTTGAAACACCAGAAGAAAGAGCAGAAAGACAAATATCCGTCTATTTAAGTAAGGCCTGTGTTGCTTTATTGATGTTAAACATTTAAGAAAAAACCATCTAGATACGTTTTACAGAAGGTACCGTAAAAGAATACTGCGAAAAAGATGGCAGCGGAGAGTTTTGTTACATCTTGCCAAATGCAGAGCAGAAATATAAAACAATATTGAAATAAGTTATACTAATTTACATATATATGAATTGCAGCTATTTTCAGGAAAAGCGTTATACGTTGTATCTGCAATGATAGTGTTTTATTTGCATTTTCAACTTATACCTTTTCCATCCGGAGAAAGGTAACCTTAAATCCTTATATTTATTTTCCGCAAGCTCAAATCCTGAATCCCAATAGTCACCCAAGACTTCTTTGCAAAACTGAAACAACAACAACAAATATATATATATATATATATCAATATGAGAAACATGTATAAAGTGTTTTTATTATTATACTGACATTATAATGGAAATGAGAACTCATTCTAATCACGTGACTTCATCTACAGGTATTGTTTGGTACAAGTTCTAATAAGACTCAGAAAAAAGAGAGTTTTTTATTTGTTAAATATAGTAAAACGCATATTATATCATTTTCTTTCACCAAGATGGAGCTGTTTGTCATAGCCGCTATCTTCAGCAAGACCATTACCCTTGATATGAAAGTCAATGAAAATCGATCTTGGTATTGGATTTTACAAAATATGATAAGTACTTCTATACGTTTATCTTTTAAGAAGGAGAAACGTTTTTGACATGTTAACTTCACCCAGGGAACAAAGGTGCTTGTTTAGGCTAATCTGTTTTCTTTGTCACTTTGTCAGGATACGCAGTACCTAATATTATGAAATATATAGAAATAAAAGAATTGAGATACCGATTATTCCAAGGACCACGTATCACCTTACCCGAGGTCTGACAGCCGGACTGACAGTAGACGACGGACAAAATCACCTTACCCGAGGTCTGATAGCCGGACTGACAGTAGACGACAGACAAAATCACCTTACCCGAGGTGTGACAGCCGGACAGACAGTTGGCGACGGACAAAATCAAATTACCCGAGGTGTGACAGCCGGACAGACAGTTGACGAAGGACAAAATCACCTTACCCGAGGTGTGACAGCCGGACAGACAGTTGACGAAGGACAAAATCACCTTACCCCAGGTGTGACAGTCGGACAGATAGTGTACGACGGACAAATAAACAATGTATGAAAAAGGAGCATTTGCTACAGACGAGAAGAACAGTCTATGTATGTATTTAGTTTTACCTGCCATATATATTGCTGGACTTTTTCATTCTCATACGTACATATTCCGTAGCCATAGGCGACGAATGAACCTCCTGGTTTCAGAACCCTGAATAAATAGAATAATATATATATGCATGGGCGAGATACTACTCAATTTGTGAATAATTTCCAAACTTTTGTCATCGTAAATTTGAAGTAGAGCTTGATTGTACCCTCTGAGACTAACAATTTACCAGCAGAAGTATTAATCTGTTGTTATAAATATATATAAGAAGATATAAACATGGATAAATCTCGTGTGCCATTTGTGTGTTTTGACAAGTAGGAATATTCACTGTATTTGTTAGAATTCCAGAGATACACCGGTAATATCACAAAACAAAATTTGTTCATGATACACAAATACTGCAAGTGGCAGCAATCCGCTTAATTAAGACTTCTTGACAGCAAGATGTACTGACGGACGGCAGAGAAGTCAAAAGATGCTATAATTTGTTCTAATGGAAGAGCTAAAACATGCCTTGTAACTTCCTCAAAGACTTTATCATGATTCATCCAATGAAATGCTTGGGCAACGGTTACCAAGTCAACACTAGAGTTGTTAATAAAGGACAGATCCTCTGCTTGACCAACATGGAAATCTAAATCCGGAAATGTTTCTTTCGCTTGTGAGATTTGACTGTTACTTATATCTAGTCCAATCACTTTACCGAAATGCTTAGCTAATGGAAACGAACTTTGACCGGTTCCACATCCAACATCGACAGCAATGCACATCTGGGCCGGCTCCGTTTCTTTACAGAATTCTATAATGGTGTCAAACACTGTAGGTGGGTAAGTTGGCCTATATTTTGCATATACTTTGGAGTGCTCCTCGGACGTAAACGAGTTCATATTGCAGTTCAAAGATACAGAGTGCGAAAATCCTTTGTCTCTATAAGCATAAACGTAATTCGTAAATATTAAGCACTTTTCTGAATATATCTACCGCAATGGTTGAACATTGCCTGCACAAGCATATCATGTATCATTTATCATATAAATGAATACAACTGAAACAGATTATTAAATAATTATATAATCATTAAAATGAACGCCCCAGGTTTAATGGTCTGACCAACTTTAAAGTTTTGTCTGCGCCGCCGACTCCGATACTGACGCCTACGTCTACACTAGGACTTAGACAATAGCTCTCCGGACATTCGTCCCGGCGAGCTAAAAAGAAACATAAAAAAGGGGGGGAAAAAAAAGAAGAAATAAATACTTCTAAGTTGTAGAAAGCTATTTTACCTATCTGTACTTCCTATAATGACACAGCTGAAATGTTGATGTTGTCAAAACGGTTAGCATTCGCAGGAGCTGATAGTGTAACACAGAAAGCAGGTATGGCTATGACTATGAATAAAGTTTCCCCAAAACACTTGTAATGAACCAAATTGTATTCATAGTCATAGGCATTCGAATGAAAATGGGCAGCCAAAGTCCAGGCCTTTCTAAACCTGCCGCTGTATATGCATATATTGATCTGAAAATATTTTCTTATGCATAGGTATGCACTGCTGAACGAAATATGAACGAAAAGGGGACCCTTTTTGTTATATTTCCCGATAAAATTGAGACTGTCTCTACCGCTGGAATCTGTTTTCTGGGTTCAGCTATCGGTTAGCGTGTCCATAAAACATGCATTTTATTAAACACGTCATAATGAAAAGAGGTGCCAAAATGTGCGGTGTCGCACATATGGCGGTCAGTCAATTTGACTACACTTCAAACCAAGAGAAACACTCTGCTTAAACATTCATAATTTCAAATTCTCATTATTGAAAACGAAGTAGTAATAGGGATTTTGATTGATTTTTTAGTTTTATTCTTTTGATAAATAGAATAAAACCATTCTGCATGACAAATTATTTGAACGTTTGATAATGGAATAAATTAAAATGAAATAATTGACTTAAATAAATTCTCAGTATATTACACCTGGGTACGGCGCCATAAACTGAGAATATACTTGAGTCATAATTTCATATTCTTCTTTTCATCAATGATTTAAAAACAGGGATTTGGATTTTATTCAGTTTTATTATATTGATAAATAGAATTAAATCACTCTGCATGAGAATTTATTTGAACGTTTGACAATGTAGTAAATTAAAATGAAATATTTGACTTCAGTATATTCTCAGTTTATGGCGCTGAACCCGGATCAAGGCTTATCTTGTTTAAACTAAGTATACTGTATGTATTTTCATTACACTGCTAGAATTTTAAATGCAGCAGACACTCAATTACTCAAAATTCAAAAGTGCATGGAATACAGTTTACATTAAGTGGGTTCGAGATATGAATGTACATTTATAGAATTAGAATTAGGACTAGAATTAGTTTGAATCAAAGGGAAATTCGAATCATAGGGGTTCGATTCAACAAGTGTCGACTTTACTTTAACTTTTGTCGTGTTACTTGTACTATTTAAACCATATTCCCTATACTACAAGAAAAAACGTTATAAGGAGTTTATAAATTTCAAGGTGTTTATACAAAAATAGATTGAAATTTTGATTGCATATACCTACTGATCAAGGACTGACGAAGGACGCCGATTTAATTGTACATTATCAAACATTATCTTAATGTATACAACATTCAATACAAAACATTATTATTATTATTATCATTAATATTATTATTAAGCTTCGACCAAATATATACTGTACAAAATCCAAATGTATATAAACATAACATTATATATTCAAAAAAGAATATTATATATTAAAAAAAGAATGTATAAAATGACAACCCTGGATAAAAAAAAAACTAGATTAAAACGATTTATATCGATGAAATCTCTGGAAAACTTCTGTGTCTCTACAGTTTATATACGTGTCTAAATATAAACCAAAACCTCTAACAAAAATAATGATGAAAATTATTTTTTAAAGAACCGAAAAGCTTAGGTTGGCGGCTATCTAGAAAGTGATTATACCACACATTGTACACCTGTATCACGTGTACGACACAATGAAATGATTGGTCAACTACTAAAATGACCTCATATCACGCCAGTGATACTCAGTGACCCATGACACAAATACAATAAATTCCCGCTATACTTTAACGAACTGCAGGAAAATTTCAGTGTTTCCGTTCATCATCAAACACTCAAATAGCATTTCAGGAGCCTGCCAGTGACAACAGAACAACAAAGAAAGGGGGAAACAAATATGTATGTGATACACTATAAAATATTCAATAAACATTAATTCTTTTCAATTAAATAGAAAGCTAATTAATAACCACCCCCTTCTTTTTTTTAAATACCAAGTACTTTTGACACTTTCAAACGTTTTTCTTCAGAATCTACAATGTAGCCGTCTTTACTGCTATCTGATTTCCACTTTCCGTGTCTCTTTAAACATTTCTCATTAATATCAAACCCCGCAGCAGCAGTGGTACCTCCATACCTTACTGAATGCAAGCCTAAATTCAAATTTGAACTGACTAATTTCAACTTAGAAATAACCCCCTCCCTTGTAGCAGTATACCTTATTTCCTTATCTTTGTATACAAGCTTAGATAAACCTTTTGATCTAAAACATGGTCTAATTTTTTAGAATCTTTACTGAACCTACCAATGATATATATCTCATAAACATATTATATCGACAAGCAATTGTATCAACATTCACAACTAAAATTTCATTTCCTTGTCTATATTGATCATTTTTGCTTTTCAAAATATCTATAACCAAACAATTTTCTTTCACAGTAACATCATTAAATCTAAAAAAAAAACTCACTTCATCGAACCTCAAAAACTGCAAAACTTAAAATTATCATAGTGAGATCTCTCAGGGTTAAGACATCATTAGAATATTTAAATTTGTCACACAATTTAATTAACATCTCTGCCGTCACCGGTTCCTTCTTAACGACTGGTCTGGACGCTATCCTACGCTCTGACTCCTGAAGAGAAGATACGAACGAATTTTTAGTCGGATCCGGAAGCTCGTTGATTTCTTGAACCCACTTGAGTGAATAAATAACCTATTCACAGAATGACAGGATGCACCTTCATTTAACAAATTTACTGAATGAAATAAAATTTGTTGGTATTAACACTTTACTATTTCACAAAAATAAACTCATATTCGAACACAAAGATCACTGTCTGAAGACACCCCACTTGCAATAACACTGCTCTGTATATGACTGGTCAAATTTATACCTGTTTAAAAACAAACACCCACCCACACACACACGCGCACACACACACACACCTACACACACGCCTCTACACACACACACATACATTTTGTATTAAAATCGTCAGCAAAACGATAAAATATATGAGGTCCCCATATTGCATCTGAGAATTCAAAAACCCACTGCCTGATGCACCAGTCATCACAATCAGACCTTCGACTTAGCAAGTCTGCTGTAACATTCTCATCTCTAGGTATCCATCTTACCTCCAGAGAAGCAGACCGCTCATTACACATATCATGAATATCTACAACTAATTGATGTAACTTCATTTTCTTACTACCAACTTTACATATCTGTGAAACATTTTTATTATCTGTATATAAAACTACACTTTGATTTTTAATGCAATGATCAAACTCTTGTAATGTTCTTTTAACTGTCTCAAGCTCTCTCCAAGTAGAGCTTTGACTACTCTCTACTTCCAACCACTGACCACATGTCACGTGATCCGCTGAAAATTCATCGTGTTTCATACCTTTGGTCAAATGACCACCATAACCGACGTCCGACGCATCACAATATATAATCAAATGATCTTCAAATACAAAATTATCAGTCAAATGACTAAAACCACTTCCCTTCTGATTTAATGTACTTATTTTCTCTAACCAGAAATTTAATTCTTCAACTGACTTATTACTTATCTGCACTAATGAATTCCAGCTTGCACTGGTTAATATACACTGGTAAAAACTTGTTCTCAGTTGCACCTGAGTTCCAATAACTGCGTTAGTTGTCCCCGAGGACATCATAAGTCTAGTTTTCAGTGCTTTTGTACTGACATGAATATAAATTTCAAATTTTCAGTCATCAAATTAAGTAAATCACTCCAAAACTAAGGAGTATCTCCCTCATGCATAGCTCTGTTCTTAGATTGATTCTTTGGTTTACTTTTCGGTCATTTTGGTTTCAACACTGCTCTTCAAATATTTATTTATTATGAGAATTCCAATCACTCGGCCACGAGCATCACTGAAGAGACATAAGTTGTCGAAATGCGCATCTGGTGCACAAAATTAAAAAGTATATATGTTGTATATTTATTAGTAGAAATTATCTGCCCCACTACTGAAGTTAATTTTCTTACAGGCACAAAAATATTACTATTAAAATAATTTAATAAAATTTTAATCGAGTGACACAATTTATCTATTCTCTCATCTGAAACTCTGATAATACCCAGAGCTGTATCTCAAATATAACCTAGCCATAGCAATTGTTGTACTGGCTCACACAGACTTTTTACCTATGCTATTAAATAGCCAAATTTATGCATACCTGCTTTGATCACCTTACTTAATACTAAAGCATCCTGCATAGTTCCTGCCCCGACAAGTCCATCATCCAAGTACATTATAACTTTAAATCCCAAGCCTCTCCAATATTTAACCATTTCTCTTGTTACTTTCGTAAATACGTATCCAGCAGTACTAAGACCAACCGCTAATACATGGAATACGTAAAATTTTTCGTCAACAGAATCTATATGTATTGAAATGTGATGATATGCACTTTTTTGATCAAATGAAAAAAGAAAATCTCCTTTGGAAAATATTACTCTAGCCACACTTGTGTCTTCGTATTTATGTTTATGTTTGAATTTACATGTCGGCAATCCAATACCAAACGCTTCTTATCATATTTACTGACGCTCACAGTCAACGGATTAACAGTATCCGGCTTTTCGCTTACCTCTGATATACATCCTTTATCTAATAAAGAAACGATTTCAGATCTAAAAAATCAATATGATCTATTGCTGATTTATTATTTGACAAATAAACATTTTTAGGTAAACTGTACAAAGGAAGTCTATAGCCATTCTGAATGATGTCAATGACACTATTAACTGCACCTACACTCTTCCAGTGACTTAAATTCTCCCTGAGTTTACCCACTGGAGATAATATAACGGATGACCGATTTTCAACATGGTCAACTTGTAAACTAACTGTACCATTTACGGATAAATGATTTTCGCACTGAATCAAACCTTTATCAACATGTGAGAAATACTCATCAGTTTGGCTGTAAACAAATGCATTAATATAATCCAAAAGCAGAATATCTTGATCAACAGTTGACATAGGAATAAGACTCCTTTTGATTTGGGTGGAGACGTTTTTTCCTGTAGCTTTATTTATCCTCTTTTCATTATCCGAATCATCAGCGAGGGGATTTTCTATGTATTCGGAGACCACTCTCCTGCCCGAATCTGTGTAATAGCTAATTTGATGAATTTTTGACGTTCAGAAATAAGCTTCATACTTATACTGATCTTGGATTTCGCTGTAATGACATTTTCGTGCTTAATATCGTCCGGCAGCAAATAATCGTCTACTTCCCTCAATTTTGAAAAGATTTCTGCATTATGCTTATGTTGCTCCTCATTTCCTTTTTTCTTGAATTTATACCCTCCTTCTATAGCGTTGAGTTTCTCCATCTGCGTATCAGCTAGGTTTTTCTGAGAATTCTGCAAATCTTTGTGAAAAGCACTGAGACGCGAATCTATCATAGTTTGCAAATTGTCTAAAAGGCAGCTTTGTGAGGCTCTAACTGCATTTTACACTTCTTGCTGAATGCCCTCAGTCAACTCGGTGTCTATGAGTTTAGCTTAGGTTGGCAGCTATCTAGAAAGTGATTATACCACACCTTTTACACCTGTATTACGTGTACGACACAATCAAATGATTGGTCATCTACTAAAATGACTTCATATCACACCAGATTTATTCAGAGCTATGTTTAAACGAAACGCGGAAAATTTTCATTCATGATACTTTATATATATGAAGTAATACTTTTTAGTGCAATAACTCATTCATATTTATTATCCAGTATCATACAATGATGGTTTTCTGTATTCAACAATTGAATTTGACCTTTTTTTTTCAAGTCCATGTGGACATACTTCCCTGCACAGTTTGGGCGATTTTTCTTTTATTTACCTATGGTACAATGATTATAATGCATTGAGTTTTTGAGTCATTTGTGATTGTAAAGATGTAAAAGCCATTATAAAGAACCGATTCTCTCTCTCTTCAGATTAAAATGGAAGGTTATGTACTATATTCTCTTGACTTCTCTTCAATCTAAATTAATTGATTTTGTGAAACTTGACACGAAAGAAGTACCAAATATCCCTCACATCACAAATTCCGTTATTTTTCATCCATATGTGTAAGGGTGGAGAAACCAAATACATCAGTGTGATCTAGAAGGTTGTCTTAAAAACATTATTTTCTTATATTAAAATAAATCGACGTCATCTTTCTTCTATGAATTGTTCATTGTTGCTTATTTTCAAGAAAGTTATTTAATGTCCTGACTGCACTTTGCTTAAATTGTTGGGTAAAGGAAATACATAACCGTACAGTCATTTTCTTAAGATAAACGTAAAATAAGCAACATAGAACGGATAACTGTTTTAGGAACATTCTGAAATGGAAGTTTTAGCTAATAGAATTCCATTCAGTGGCGGATGCAAGATTTTCGAAAACACAGGCGGGGACCAACATGTGGAAGTTAAATATAATGTATTAGCAAAGTACTCAGTCATTTTGGGTTCCGAATCCAAATTTTTATTCATACTTGTGAACTTGTGAAAAAGAAAGGAAAACATAGGGAAGGGGTTGAGCCGCCCTCCCTCTAAATTCGCCACTGCCATTGCTTTCTATTTATTTCATGTGCTCAAGAAAGCGATATAAACCTCATTTGGGCCTCTTGTTTTTCATTGTAGACTGAGTTTTCTTTTTTTTTGCAGGACTTACTGTAGGAGTATCCATACTTCTTTTTGTAATATAGGACTGGATGGCAATCATTGTCTATCGACCCGGACATGGGAACAATCATGCTAATACGGAACAATTTCATATGGATAATGATCGACAAAGGACTTATAATTGAGTAGTGTGTGTGCATCAACTTTTTCATCCATGGAAACAAAAGATTTTTAAAGTCTTTTATATTTATTTTAAAAGACAAGAATACAAAGATTTTATTCTATGTAGTAGAGATACCGTGCATGTACCGTGGACATTGGATTTGGGCATGTAGAGCCGCGGACACGCGTGGACACTGTCCCTGTAAATAGGCCATATTGACCCCGTATATAGGTGGTCATTAACCTGTGTCCACACCGTCAGACGGTTAAACGTGGACACCAAATATGTAACGGTAAATGGGTATGATAGTGCTAAAAAGGCAGCGAGCTGTTTAACTGTTTTATCCCGTCTTATGATGATGCGTATTGTGTTTGTTCAGTGAAGCATAAATATAATGAAATTAGACTTAAAGGTATCTTGATTAATAATCATTTAACATCTTTTAAAATCTCCTCTGCTTGATTACACAATGAACGTTAGAAATGTATCTTATTTATATCAGAAATATATCCACCAGAGCTCACATTGAATAATGCTAATACTTGAGATAAATCTACACCTTTCTTAGATTTAAACATCAAAATTATCAACCACCTAATATATACTAATATTTATGATAAACGTGAGGATTTTGGATTTTCCTAGTGTAAATTTCCCTTACTTGGATGGCGATGTCCCTCGACTCCCATCATATGGTATCTATATATCTCAATTAGTTCGATTTGTCAGAGGCTGCACCGATGTTTTGGATTTTCATAAACGAAATTTACAAATTACTACTAAACTTTTAACTCAGGGTTACAGATATCACAAGCTAAGAAAAACATTCGGCAAATTCTTCAGATCTTATTCAGAACTTCTATCTAAATTTGGAAATACGTCTTTTCAACAGTATGTATCCAATGGAATTTCCCTTCTTAATTTTTACGGTGATCTCGTATATAAACTAAGGAAAGTAAAAGGCTCCGATAACGTTATTTTATCATGTAATAAAATAGTCAAACGTCTCCTAAATAGACAACATGATATTGAGATCATCAAAAAGACTATAGGTCTTGTATTTGGCCCCTCTACAGCCTTATGCAGACTTTTACTTGAACGTTGCACGCTGACTAACAGGGCGGTGGGGACTATATGACGGGCCTTGTCCAAACCTCTTTCAGAGGAGACATGGTCCTGAACCTCGTCCCCTCTGACTGTTAGTCGGGGCTCCTACAGATCTAGGGTCTTAGCTCGCTTTCAGACTGGCAAAGCACGGTTTATCATATTGATGTCGCATACATTTTTTATACCATTATGTGTTTTACAATACCTTACGTGTTTATATTTTTATGACCTCTCAATATGCGATACCTGTTGACCCTTGTTCTTTACATTTATAAATTTTTAAATGTACGTTCTTTGATAGTTCTGCTGTTACGGTGAGTGGGAAGGTGGGCCCGTAAACCGGTTAACCACACCATTTGTTTCGCTTTTGTCAAATTAAATGACCGTCCTAAGTCGGTATCGTAATTGCACTACAATCAAATATTTTTGTAATGTGTTATATGTTCTAGTATATTATTTATATTCATGTATTGTATAGCTCCATGGTGACTTCTGCCACATAACTGATCCAGTAAGTCCTCTTTTTTCTTTTAAGATGTTCTGCTTTTTAAACATTTTTAAAACTAGAACGCATTCTTTATATAAAAATTGAAAATATAGTGCGCACCTGGAGCACGGACGTATATAATGTTTTAGATATATACGTCCCTGTCTGGACGTATACCTACCTTATATACGTTCTTTATACCCGTATATCTACTTGTCGTAAAAGTGCATCAATGATATTTGAATGAAATCGGTAAAGGCAAGCTGATTGGTCATTGTACAGATAAGTGTATGAGTGTGATTTAAAAGAGAAAACTAAAGACATCTGGCAAAGCTGTATTACAAAAGTCACCAAGGACATGCACACAAAAATTATTATTCCGAGAGTGTGCCGAGTTTCTTTAAAGAACGTCTGAAATCGTCACTGAGGAAGTTCTACGGTCGCTATGGAGATCTTGTACGAAAATATGATGTGCCTCTTTCTAGAATGATTGATAATATTCTGGAATGCGACTAAATGACATGTTCAGTGAACACCAAATATGACTTTGTATACCAGTTTTGTACTTTCGTATGTAAAATTAGGAAACCAAAACTCTTGATTTTGACATGTTTCTTAAGAACTGCTGTGACGGGTGATGCATGCAAACAGGAGACGCTTACTCTCCCCGGGCACCTGGTCTCACTTCGGAATTTTTCAGTATTTCGGGGTTCACAACAATTATTTTTTGAAACTTACACGATTTTGTATCTGTCCTTGGACTTTGAGAATGATTAACGGTTTGGTACTTCTTCGATATTGATTTGCAATACCTATATAATGCTCTTATTTAAAGAAGGTAACGATCCGAATTGAAGAGTGCAATTACTACTTGTGGGTTCAGTACAGTAAAGCCGACTTTAAAATCAAATAAATTCATATTACATGTGATATGATATTCATTATTGATTGCTCTGATAAACATATTCAGATTTTGAAATATTACATGCGATTACGATGAAATACACAATTGATTAATACTGGTGGATATTTGTACACATGGACATTAATCTTCATTATATTTTATTTTCTTTGGAATGTTTTCTTCTTTTTTTATGTATTCTTTTTATTCTTCCTGGTGAAGTGCAGGCAAACTCTTGAAGAATATTTATAATCTCAGAACAAAAGACAAAACATGCGCACTGGAGTCGCAAAGGAAACTAGAGTTTCTGTCGTTGTCTTACCTAAACAGTAAAGAAAGGTATCTTTCAGAACCCCCACCCTCACCCCACCCCACCCTTTCATTTTCTTATCTTCTTACATACTCCTGCCAGATATAGGGTCGTATGTATCTTCTGATTTCATCGGATACGATCGTCTAATTCCGTGTATTAATGAGTGTCATAAGTCAAACCCTTATTCGCTACCAAGGTGAAGTAGAGCAATAGACTTCACACAATATGTGTGCTCCAGTCGTAAGGTTACCTGGACTATGTGCCGTTTGACCTAAACAGAGAGGAAAAGGCTTCCCTTTTTCTTGTCTTGTCTCGTTACATATTCGTTCCCAATACGATCGTATCTATTTTTGTATTTCACGGATACGATCATGCAATTATTTATTAAAAATGATGACCCGACTGAACACTGAATCTTATATGTTTTACATCAATACATACACAAATATATATTTTGGTTGTATTGAAAAAAGTTTAAAATACGTTCGCAAACGATATCTGGTGCACAACAGAGAGAGAGAGAGAGAGAGAGAGAAGAAGGGGGGGGGGGGGGTTGACGTGTCGTTACTTTAACTTGGTTGTTAGGTGGTGTCGATCTTTCACTTAAAATTTATTGCCCTGTAGGCTTTCAGCACAATGCTTTGACTTGCAATAGGGAAATCACCTATTGTATTGGCGAATAAGATATTTGACTGAAACATCGTACAATTCTTCATTATCAAGAAGTACAAACGAAAGGAGGGAGGTTATTCAGTTTTGGGTTTTTCTCTTTTTGTCGGAGATATGGTTCTTATAGATTTTGCCATTGAGGGGGTGTAATAAATCACAAGAAATCTGATGATAATTTTCAAATATTAAATAGTAATATTAATGCTAGTACACAATTTATTAATACATGTATTACATATATCCACATATAACGATAGAATACATGTATATGCATTGGTATGTACCTGTACGGCAGTCTTCACACTAGAAATTTTCACACCTCGGCGGCTCAAATTAAAAAAGTTGGTTCACACGTGAATGATTTGACGTTTTCCACAACAGGGGAACACCTTGGATGCTTTCAACTAAGGGTGATTTAAAAACATCGTGATTTTTTTAATTAATTAATTTTTTTATCAAAAACTTCTTAAATAAAAACATCGTGTTTTCTGATTTTTAGCAAAACACCTGGGTCTGGCGCCATAAACTGAGAAAATTATTGTTATCAAAAAGACTTATAAACAATTTGTTTATAAGTCCTTGATTATCAAACATTCAAATAAATTGTCATGCAGAATGGGTTCATTCTATTTATGGATGAGAAAAAAAAAAACTTTAAAAAATCCAAATCCTAGTTAAAAATTCATTGCTGAACAAAAAAATATGAAATTATGACTTAAGTATTTTCTCAGTTTATGGCGCGGGACCTTGGATTTCTAAACGATGTAAAAATTCCCATGTTAACAGGCCCTGCTGTACTCCTACATTCCCTCACTTGATTGACCTACCTATTAATAAATTAATTGCACCCAACGGCAATAAAGGACGGCTGATTAATGACTGTCCATGAAACAGCAAGTATTTTGGTAACAAAAAAGTTAATCGTAAATGTCCGATACCTGCTATCGTTAATGTTCTTTGATTAACATGACATAATACCGGCAAGAAAGATATTCGGGCACATGGTCGCAAAACAAACAAACAAAAAACAATAAATAATAATAATAAATCTTAAAATAACTGACACCATTTCCACGGCAATATTGTTGTATTCACTCGTTTTTCAAAACTACGCTCTATTAACAGCCGGGTAATAGGTTATCGGGGCCGCAATTAATATTTGCGTCTGTCTTTCAGGAGGTTTAGCGGAAGCAAAAATATATATAAAAATAATCTGGAAGTTTCACAATCGTATTTTTAAAGACGAGATGACAACACGTTACGTCTGACGGTTTGTAAAATACAGGCACATCTATGTAATGTCCCTTACGTCCACTGTGGGACAATTTTAATTAAACGATGTGAAAAGCTCGTCCGTTTTGTCCACCAGAGGACACATACAGGTAAAAGGTGTCCGCTTTGACCTCAAGAGGACAAGTACAGGTAGATGATAAATTGTATTATTAACATTAACGTGGACAAAAAACTGGCCTCACGTGGTGTCCACGGAGGACAGACTTGGACTGCCCACCGAGGCAACGAGGATTTTCCAACTTCCACGGTACATGTACGGTAATTGTACATGTTCCCGCCTAATCTGCGTGTTCGTCTTTTTAAAAGAATGGTACATGAGTTACTCCTGACAATTTTATTCTATGCACTAGAGACAATTGCAAAAATTCTCATCTAATATTTGTGTTCATTTCTAACACAATAGTACAAGGATTACTCATGAGAATTAAATTCTATATGGTAGAGACAATGGCAAAACTTCGCATCTAATTTGTGTAATCGCTTTTTAAGATAATAGTACAAGGGTTACTCCCGAAAATTTAATTCAAAATGATAGAGACAATGGCACAAGTTCGTATCTAATTTATGTGTTTGTACTCTTCTTTTAAAGACAAGAATACAAGGGATACTCCTGAGAATTTTATTCTATGTAGTAGAGACAATTGTACAAGTTCGCATCTAGTATGTCTTCGTGTTTTCCGTTCTGTCCTGTTAAAAGCATTTTGGATCATATTAAATATAGGTAATAAAATGTGTATAAAAGGAAATGATGTCTTGTATTCAATATTATTTAACTAAACCATTGTTGTCAGCTTTTAGACAACATACACCACATATGAAAATTTCGACACATAACGTAAATGCTAAATATATGGTAGAAAACGAGGACATTAATCATGCATTTTATGTGATTTATAAAGTAATGAAGAGGATTTCATTACATACTTAATGGTCCCTTTTTCGAACAATATTATGACAGATTATACTTTTAATTTGGATTTAATTAAGCTGTATCTGTCAGGTAACCTCTGTGAGTATCAGATTTTGTACAACCCTGTACACATTTTTATTAAAGCATCGTGTATGTGACGTTATTGGCGAACACGTGGCGATATGGTGACGTCATAAATAGTCTCGTGGTTTCATTGTTGAGAGTTTATCCTCGAGTGAGGACGTGTTTATTTACCCGCCCACCCTCCACTGTCATACATGTAATTTTTCTAAGCTTTGTAGCTTATTATTTTGTACATGTCATGTGTTAACAAATGTATTGTAGGAGGGTTTATTTTGTATGGGCATAGTTTCTGAGTATACATTGTTTGATTAGCTTGCTATTTGAACCATTTTGTGTTCTAGATAAATATTATCTTCCATAAGCCTATTGTGATCATTTGGAGCATTTAGAGAAATTAATGCAAAACTATATAAAAGTACATCACTATAAACGGGCAAATCTATTCAAATTAATTCAACTACTATATAACAGTGTACAAAATTTAAAAGTATTACATAATACAGGAAAATATTTATATCTTAGCACTAAGTTAAGAAATCAACTTGCTTAATATATATTGCTCTCCCTATATTGATATTGGAATATCATTGAAGATATGACCCAAAAATGTAACAATTGGTTTATACTTTTACATGCATTGTATTAATCTGATGTATCACGTGATACAAAGAATGTATGTATGTATGTGTGTGTGTAGGTGAAGGTGTGTGGGCGTGTATGTATTTCTGTTGCTTGACGCGAAGCTTCAAACGAAATATTTAATCATTACATATATAATTTTTATTAAAACTGAATTGAAAGTTTCTGTTTAACATACTTTGGTGAATTTTTATTTCAGGAAATGGCATCCAGTAGGTTCTACACTTCCGTTTTCTCTTCCTCAAAATAAACATTAACATCAGTATTACCAGAATAAGTGTATGTGCTTTGCTAGCGAATGTTTAGTTTTAGAAAGAAAAAAACTAGACTTGATTAAATGGTTCTGGTTAACACATTACATAAAAAAGCACTAACATTCATCTTTAATTCGTATAGAAACCAGTCTTAAGGTTTATGACCCATCAGCATGAATACAGGCCATCTGATGGTCACCGTATCGCTGCTCCTTGGATACATGTCCTTTAATCTACGATAAAAAATATTGATCGTATTAGATATCAATTTTAATACATCAAGAATCCCGCTTTAAATACGGTGCCTATAATGTAAATGTATACTGTAATGAATGAATAATGCTTACATACTGACGAGTATCTTGCTGACTTATTCAAAACTACAGTAATGTAGCTGACCCAACATTAAATATTGCGTATTCAAAAATGGGTTGTGGTGAGCTGGTCACATTCAGACCCCATTTGGGGTCAAGGCGAAACCCCTCCTGCCCCATCTCCCTCCTCCATTCAAAGAGCGATCCTATTTTTAAAATCCAATTATAGATAGATGGAAGTAACTTTGCCAAATTCTATGACAAATCACATGACAGTTTGTGTATAATACTCACCGTATAACTTACAAGGCATGAAAATAAACTCCTATTTGATCACGTGAATTTCACTACAAATAATCCCTCCATGAGGAAATTAATTTACAGAATCCCCAGGCTTTGTTTATACTCAACATTTTAATGATCATGTGATCATTATTCTTGTAAACTTACAATTTTCAAGTTACTTACTTCTGTGCTAATGTATCTAATTCTGAAGAATCTGGATGCAGTTTGATACATTTTTGCCAAGGAGCCAAACTAGAAAGAAAACCCAGAACGTTCTCTATAGTCCATTGTTTCCTTATTTCTAGAGTGTCATTTCTGTAATGTCATAGATATCGGGTTTATTACTGATAATTATCATCTATTGTTGCTTGTTGTTAAATTTGTGGATTTGTATAATAATGCCGTTTTCTTACAATATGAGTTTTATAATATCTGTGTTTCTTTTTCTACTTGAAATAGACTGCTTAAAAAGGAACTCACTAAGAAAAAGGAACATATTGTTTTTAACTGCATTATTATATTATCTTGATTTGGCTGAAGAACAGTTTTTAATTATCCCAAGTTCCAAGGATTAAGTGAATATACCAAAATCAATAAGTGCAGAGGTTTCAAGTGAAGGTTTAAAGATGAATGGTTAGAAATGTAAAACACTAAGGATTATAGACGACATTTATTTACTGAAGTGCAGTAGTAGAAGAAGAAGGTGGATGAGATAAGGACATACAAAACAGATTACAGAGGGCAAGAGAAACATTCAACAGACTATTGAAACACCAGAAGAGAAAACAAAGATCTATCTAATAAATATAAAACATATATAACTTCTACGTTTGTGCACCAGATGCACATTTCGTCAACTTATGTCTCTTCAGTGATGCTCGTGGCCGAATGGTTGGAATTCTTATATTATATGAATATTTGAAGAGCAGTATTAAAACCAAAATGACCGAAAAAACCCCCACAAAGAATCAATCTAAGGACAGAGCTATTCATGAGGTAGATACAGCTAAGTAAGATCTGTGCTTCTACACGGATGTGAAACATGAACGGAAAATCATCTACAATGTAGATACCTTATACAGAAAGCACTTTTAAATAATTCTACGAATAAGATGGCAGCGGTAAGTTTTGAATGATATTTTGGTGGAAATATATAGATTTAACAATCATCACCAGTGATGCAAGAAGAAGAGGCTGGAAATGTCTTCGGCATATCCTTAGGATGAATAGAGATGACTCCAATACAACATTGGATGGCAGCTCGAAAGATACCAAGCAAGAGAAAGGTATAAACCCTCAAGAGGAGATGAATGAGGAAAGAAGAGAAACAAGCCGGATAGGTAAGTTTGCACACAGTCAGCAGCAAAATAAAAAGAACGATAGCGTGGCAGTGGCGTGGAGAGTATTAAGGATAAAGATTTTTAATTTATAAGGAATAATATCCATTTTTATTGGATGTCAAATGATTAGAAATAAATTCAATATACCTCGTCTACAGAGATGCCTCAAACTTTAAAACATTGAAGCAATAACCTACCTAAAACGTAATAGATTACGATTTTTAACATTATAATTCGCATTTTGTGAGTTCTTCAAAAAGTAAAATAAGAAGTTTGAATTTTTGTTAGACACAAATTTAGTTAGTTATGTGATTATCTAAATCCCTAAATTTTATGGGGAAGGGAGGGGGGGGTGATTAAGGGTGCTCAAAAACTGAAAATAAAAGATATTAGAAATTGAGTTATGTTTTACCGTTGTGTTCATTTTCTTATATGCAATATTTGTAAAATTATATTCCTGTAGTTTTTGTGATCTATTAGAAATTTACAGAAATAGCACATAACCAGATACAGTGCAAAACTATAAACATTGTTGTAATAAAGGTTTACATAAATATGTTTAGCAGCTATTTTGAAATAATTTAATTTCAGAGGCAAAGGCCGTATAAAGCCTATTTAACCGTATACAACAAACATTCGTTTATACCTCGATGGTAGTAAAAAATGTCATGTAATAATTGGCCACGCCTATCGTTAGACGTTCTATGATAAACCAAGCCCATGGGCCGAAACTATTTCATGTAAAGTTAATTTTGATTGGTTGACTTGGCTATCAATGCGCTAAATTTATAAATTCCTTATTCATAATTAATATTTCAAATTTCATCACAACGTTTGTTTATATTAATGGAAATAATTAAATTATAAGAAATGAAATTAATAATTTATTTTTCTATGGAGGTATAGAAGTAAAACCGCGGATTATGCAGTTTGTAAATCGGTTTTACTTCTATACCTCCATAGAAAAATACATTATTAATTTCATTCCTTAAATAAAAGGAAGAGCATTTCATCTGCTATGATTGCTTTTGTTTGCATTTTCAACACATACCTTTTCCATCCGGGGAAAGGTAAGCTGAAATCCTTATACTTATTTTCCACATGTTCAATTCCCGACTCCCAATAGTCACCCAAGACTTTTTTCCAAAACTGAAATAAAAAAATAAATCAACATGAGAAGCATTTATAAAGCGCATTTATTATATTTACCTTATAATGAAAATGAGAAGTCATTCCAGTCGCGTGATCTCATCTTTGATATCTTGGTTGGTTAGTTGATTGATATTTTACGTCGCTTTCAAAAATTTTTCAGTTATATTGCGACATGGAAGCAGGAGGTAACAAACCTATTAAATATAGTGGCGCAATCCGGGGATCGAACCCGGATCATCGGCGCCGCAGGCAAAGCGCTTAACCACTACAGAAAGCCAGCCCTTTCTTTGATATCTACATTTAATGCAGCATATATTTCACCATGATGTAGCTGTCTCTCATTGTGGCTATCGTCAGCAGAAACGTGATGCTTGATATGAAAACCAATGAACACCGACCTTGGCATTAGATTTTACAACATTTGACAAGCACGTTTAATGTTAAAGAAGGAGGTACGGAATACCTAAATGGACATATTATTCGCCATATTTGCCGAAGGTCATTTGCTTTTAGCTAAATGCCATACAACTTAAATATGAAGTTAAAATAAAATTCACACTACGGTGCGTCTTTTTTTTTTACCCTTTGATAAAGCCAACAAAAATCACAAAGATTCTATAAAATTTAACAATTTATTAACATTAACAAAAATAACAAAAAAAAAAAAAATACAGATACAGCTTACATCTACAAAGTCCGATGAAGGTGTACGTAGGTAACAATTCCGGAACGCTGACGTCCGTCTCACATCCACTGTTTATAACATGAATAAAGTGTCCAGTGTATAATTTCACAGTTCAATAAATCCAATTCAAGCAGTCGGTAAACACGATAAAGCCCCAGTATATACGTAGAAAGGTAATGAAATGCAGTACTGCAGAAATGCTAGAGTCCATGTCTTATATACATTTCATATTTTCTAGATACTTCTAGTTTCTACAATGTTCAAGTGATTTCCAATATGGAAAAATCTAGATTATTAAGAATTACATAAACATATATATATATTTTTATATATATACATATATATATATATATATATATATATATATATATATATATATATATATATATATATATATATATATATATATATATATATATATATATATATATATATATATATATATATATATATATATATATATATATATATATATATATATATATATATATATATAAACATATATATGTGTATATATGTCCCTGCGGCTGTACTAGATATTTTGAATCCGGATCATCTGAAGCAAATTTATAAATATTATGCACCTGGTTATATTCATATCGATACGAAAAACATCGGCGTAAAATATTGAACCCTTAAACTATTTATGTATATAAAAAGACATCACGAATTTCTGGATCCGTCCAGGCCATGTTACCTGTTGAAAAGGTCAAATTCATCCATTGGTTATTTAATGTAACCAGTGGATATTTACAATCTACTAAGAGTCCTGCAATTCACTGGATATAGAAGACGATGGATCATATAATGACATATGCCATGTTTTATCGTTAAAATTCATTAATTTTATTTCATGAGTGCCGGTGATTTCCCGGTTTAACTTCTATTAACTTCTTTGTCCCCCTTGTGAAAAGTTCCACACTAAAAAGACAAATGACAATTAAAAGAAAAAGCAAATGGCAAATGGCGAATGGCATGTCCCTCAAGGTATTCCGTAGGAGGACACATTTTTACATGTTAACTTCACTCAGGAGATAAAGGTGTTTGCTTAAGTTCTTCGTTTTTCTTTGCTTCTTGTTTTCCCTGTTTTGTTTTTCAGAAGAAAAGTTACAATTTAGGTCCGTCCGTTTTGGCAGACTAAGTTACGCAACCACCACAGCACTAATATTTACATATTTAGAGATAAAAGTTAAATACCGATTGTTTCAAGGACCACGTATTACCTTCAAAATCACAAAGCTCGCTTGAACCCAGGATCGATTTTCGTATGTATATGGAGAAAGGATTGAATTCTCTCTATGGTAAAATCGGCCCCAGTTCAATCAACAGTCATTAAACACTTTATACGGTGACGCCATACTTTTAACGTATATGTTTCAATAGATAAATAAATTTCCTATAATCTCAGCAAGCTTCTGATCTGTATCTCCCGTAAAAGCAGGGATACACTCCCTCAAACATTGTCATTTTCTCGCATTTTCACTGGTCGGATAAAAGCCCGCTTATGGGCCGACGGCGTGATTACAGAGTAACAGCATACGAACAGTTGTAGGTTGAGAGCGGAGTAGGCGCAGTGGTTGGATGTACACACACCAACCCCAACCAATCCACTTTCGCCTCTCATACTACACCTACGTCACGCAAAAAATGACATCGAGAAGTGAATTCAAAATATGGCCGCCGAATTATCGTAAGTAAGGAATGGAAAAAAGGATGGCTTTCGACGCTGAGTGGGGTAAGTGCATACATGTATACTTTTACATGTTTAGAATAACTTTTAGAGGAAAGACCTGCCTGATGCTGTAGTTCATATGTCCAGTAATCATATTTGAGGTGGTGTATCTCCCCTTTTACGGGAAATTATTTTATAGGAAATTTATTTATCTATTGAGGCATTTCAATCAAAAGTACGGCGTCAACTGCATATAGTGTTTAATGACTGTTGATCAAATTTGGTTCAATTTTTACAATATGAGTTCAATCTTTTCTCGATATACATAGGAAAATCGATCCCAAGTTCAAGGGAGCTTTGTCCCTGTTTTCGAAATCACCTTACCCGAGTTGTGACATCGGGACAAACAGTAGATAACGGACAAATTTAACAATTCACTAAAATGGAGTATTTGCTTCTTACAAAGATATACATGTAATTAATACGTTTAATTTTATGATTTAAAATATGAAAACTAATTCGATCCTTAAATGAAATATATAAAAAAAAATTATTACGGGTCAAAATGTCGACAGGCGAGAAGAATGGTCTATATGTGTGTAGTCATACCTTCCATATATATCGCCGGACTTCCGTATCGTCAAACGTGCAACGTCCGTAACTATAGACAACTAAAGAACCTCCTGGTTTGAGTACCCTTACAAAAAGGAAATGCAATTCGCGTTAGAATGATTAAAAATATACATAAATATGTGTGTGTATTATTTTAGTGCATTTGAACAATAAATGTCTTTTCAGTGATACTCAAAGCCCAAACTATAAAAATCAAAAGTATAAATATTAAATACGAAACCAATACTAACCGGACCATAACAGAAGGGACAGCAAAAAGAAAAAAAAAAAAAGAAAGAAACGACAACAAAGAACAAAAACAAAGAAAGAAAATGAAAAATAAGAAACCAAACCAAGAACAGAGCTACGTACGAATGAGATACTCCTCAACGTTAGAAATATTTGCAAACTTTTGTCAGAGTAAATTTGGAGGATATATTTCCGATGAATTCGTAAGCACTAAAATTAAGTTTGTGAATACCCTCAGAACATATTACAAAGCAAGAAGTGTTCATGATACACAAATGCTGCCAGTGGCAAAAAATCGTTTTGTTAAGTGTTCTTGACAGCAAGATATACAGATGGACGAACATACTGACAGACAAGTCAAAGGAAAATGTCAGAATTTGTTTTAAAGGAAGATGTAAAGCATGCCTTGTTATTTCATTAAATACATTATTGTAATCCATCCAGTGTAACGCCACTGCAACGGTTACCAAGTCAACACTAGAGTCAATAGTAACAAATATTCTAATTTGTTCTAACGGAAGACGTAAAACATACCTTTTAATTTCTTCAAAGACTTTATTGCGATCCATCCAATGCAACGCCGCAGCTACAGTTACCAAGTCGACACTAGAGTTCTCGATAAAAGACAGATCCTCTGCTTGACCTACACGGAAATCTAAATCCGGATATGTTTCTTTTGCTTGTGAGATTTGACTGCTGCTTATATCTAGTCCAATCACTTTACTGAAATGCTCACCTAATGGAAACGAACTTTGACCCGTTCCACATCCAACATCGACAGCAGTGGACAGCTGGACCGGTTGGGTTTCTTTACAAAATTCTATCATCGAATCAAACAGTGTAAGTGGGTAGGTCGGTCTATATTTTGCATACAGTTTGGAGTGCTTCTCGGACGAATACATGTTCATTTTGGAGTTCGAAGATCCTGAATGTGAAAATCCTATGTTTCTATAAGCATAAACGTGAGCAATTCGTAAAGATCAAGCACTTTTCTGAATACAGGTATATCTACCGAAAACATATTTGAACATATTCTGCGCAAGAATAATCTGTATTATATAAATGAATAGGACTGAAACGGATTTGAATTACACTGTTATTTCAATGTATCAAAATTATTCCTGTATAAAATATTAATAAAATATTAAACAGGTAAAACTGATTATATTTTTTTTACTTGATGAAGTATTAGAATATGGCGCACCATATAATTTGAAGAAAACAAATAAAATTAAGATCAGTTGTCAGAAGACAACACTGCTGGCCAGCGGGGCATTGCCACAGGGAAAGTGGTCATTTTCAATGTTTTCTTAATTCACTTTCAAGGTCGTGGAGTCAAACAGCGTGGTACGGAAGGAAAGGTCTACTCGTAATGAACACAATAATGAAATTTGAAAACTCTACTCCCAGTAGTTATGGGAGGATTGGAAAAAACTTAAATCCTTAAATTCGTAGGGTAATGTGTGTAACACAAAACACAAGCATGGCTATTACTAAGAATATAGTTTTATATCAAAAATACTTGTAACGAATCAAACTGTATTCATAGTCATAATTAGGGCATTCGAGTGCAAATGGCAACAAAGACCCAGTCCCGTCTAAACCTGCTACTGTATATGCATATATTTATCTAAAAATGTTATCTTATGTAGGGGTATGCACAGTCCTGTGCTAAAGATAGAACACCTTCGAGCCTCTTGCGGAACGCGAATCCGGGTTCTATCGGTCAAGAGCCAAGCACTTAAAATGTGTTGTTGATGTTGTAAAATAATGAGTATTACCGACTCAGAAGTCCATAATAAATAGATAAATAATATAATTGCTTGATATATATGTATATATGCATCAAGTCGTCAGTTTACCCTACAAATGGGTCATCTTCCGTTACTTCATTCCAGCAGATATTTACTAATCATGTTAAAATCAATATCGAATAAGTACCAAACCGTTAATCATTCTCAAAGTCCAAGGACAGATACAAAATCGTGTAAGTTTCAAAAAGGAACTGTTGTAAACCCCGAAATACTGAAATTTTCTGAGGTGAGACCAGGCGCCCGGGGAGAGTAAGCGTCTCCTGTCTGCATGCATCACCCGTCACAGCAGTTCTCAAGAAAATGTCATAATCAAGAGTTTTGGTTTCCTAATTGTACATACGAAAGTACAAAACTGGTATACAAAGTCATATTTGGTGTTCACTGAACAGGTCATTTAGTCGCATTCCAGAATATTATCAATCATTCTAGAAAGAGGCACATCGTATTTTCGTACAAGACTGAAACTAGGTATTGGTGTTTAAAATGGTTGACATATGTCTCAATCCAGAATTCCATATAACATTCTTGATAACGAGGTGTCATACCGTATAAAAACGTCGTATAGATTATAAAACGACAATATGTGTCAGATTTTGACTTAACATTTCGCATGTCTGCTTCTTTGAATATAAAATATGAATGACTTTAACTGTAAGGAAAAAAGAAATTGTGTATAAGCTGTTCATGAGTATATACTTAATCTACATTAATATGCTACCCCCAGTGATTAAGTTTATTTCATGATAACATCTATTATGATATGTACTCAATGTATAAACGTCAATATGCACTTCTTATTTATTGTGACGAAAATTGTTAACTATTCTATAGAGTTCAAAGGAGTATCTCCCTCATAATTACTTCTGAACTAAGATGAGTTCTTTGGTAAGTTCAAACAAGGCAAAGATTGAGGTATAGTTTTTATGAAGAAATCTCTTTATACTAAAATGTAAAGGAACCTCCAATTTATACCCTTTCATAGACACTTCTCAACTTACATGAAGCACTATGGAAAACTAATTACTAGTTTGATACCTAGAGAAGGCAAATGTGAAATTTTAAACCTAACCCCAGAAGTTGTCAAGTTATGGGCAATTTCAAAGGTTTTGAAAAGTGGGTCAAACGTAAAAGTCAAAGAATGGGGGACGAAAATTTCGTAGAGACAGAGAGGTCTAGCCATATTCAATACAAATGTGACATACCGTTCTACCGCCAAAAGTTGGAGAGTCATGGGCAAGTGTTTTGGTGAGTACTTGTATATATCGTCGTTATGGTCGTGGAGTCCAAAATGATGGTACCATTGGCAAGGACTTGTCACAAGGAATGTATATGTGGAATATGAAAACCCTAAGTTTAATAGATTTAAAGGTATGGCCAAGGTTTAAGTTTTTGTCTAGGACTATGGCATTAGCTCTCCAGATATTCGGTTTTGCGAGCTCAAAATGAACATTAAAAGTAGGAAAAGAAAAAGAAATAAAGATTCCTCGGTCGTTAGCTTTTACATACCTGTATTTTCTGTGCAGATACAGCTTAAATGTTGATGAGTTGTAAAAACGGGTAGTACTCACTTCACTGGAGTTGATTGTGTAACGCGTGTAACACAAAAAGCAGGTATGGCTGTGACTAGAAACAAAATGTTATATCAGAAACACTCGTAATGAACCAAACTGTATTCATATTCATAGTTAGAGCATTCGAGTGCAAATGGGCAGCCAAGGCCTCGTCACTTCTTAACCTGCTGCTGTATATGCATATATTGTTCTGAAACTACTATCTTATAAATGGGCGCGCACTGATGAACGAAATATTTGCGGAAAAGATTTTTTCTTTCCATTGTTGGAATCCATCTGGGTTTAACTGTTTAGTCAGTGTGTTCATCAATCATGAACTGGATAAACTAGCAAACTAGTCAATAAATCAAGAAAGTATTGGGTAACAGGGGTTGAAGCGATTGGCATTTGTAGGAAAATTTTACAACTATGAATTATGAAAGTTCTCGTCTGTTTTTAAAGGCAAATTCGACGTTTTATTGCACCATCCTGACAAATCTTTTCTTGATGAATTTGGCAAACAAACTAAACAAAATAAAAAGCGAAGTTAGCTGCGATATATAAAAGAAACTATTCAGAACATTATTTTCAGGCCAATAAATATGTAATCCTTAACTGAAAACAACTGCATTGAGACATTAAATGCTCTTGAAAACAGAAATGTGGAATAACTCGTGTGGTATTAGCTACTCTTTAAGATACTGCAATATCCTAAAAATATTTCAAAAATATTCATACATACCGAGGATCAAGCATTTTTTTATAAGTCATATTCTCAAAATTACAAGTTCAGAAACAACAACACAAACAATGACAATACAAACAATGACAATGCAAGCAATGACAATACAAACGATGACAAGACAAGCAATAACAATACAATCAATAACAAGACAAACAATAACAATACAAACAATGGCGAAGCCGAGTCCCAGAAAGTTAAGCGACACAACTTGCTACATTTATCAATAACAAAATGAAAATTTGGGAAAAAGCCTTCTACCAGAAAACAAATCTTATTTAAAAGCTGAATGCGTGCACTTGTTTACAGTTGTCGATCGTTTTCTTAAGAACAAACAGCAACTCATTATAAACTTGATGTCCCATTTACGATTCACTGAATTCTTTATGAGTAGTAATACCATATTGTAACTACTAATTCCCAACGATAACTAGATGTCGTTTCTTTTGGATGAAACAATTTAAACCGAAGCCCTGTATCACGATAGACATTGTATGTTAATATGTCTGGGACATATGGTATATAAATATGTCTGGGTCGATACTGCTACTGGTGGACTGTTTTCCGAGTGGAAGCCCAGATGTCAGTCCAGAGGAACTGACACAAAATATATTTTCTAATTTCATGTAACAAAAATCTAAAACTATGGAGTATCTCTCTCATACATAGATCAGATTACAAAATAGTTAGAAGCCGGTGTGGCCTAGTGAATAAGATGCTCGGCTCGTGATCGAGAGGTCCCGGGTTTGACTCCCGCCCTGGGGCGCACCGATGTTCTGGGATGAGACGGTAAAAATCGAGGTCCCGTGTCACGGTATGCGTGGCACGTAAAGGATCCCTCACTGCTTCGGATGGGTCCGTTGCAAAGGTATAAATTTGTATGCAATGCATCGGGCTGATGCCGTCATAATATACGTGAAATAATCGTGGAGTGACGTAAAACAATATTCATTCAACCAATCAACATAATATTTTGCTCCTCAAATATGTATACTTTAGATTTCCATTGTTTCCATTATATATGTATATGCATACTGCATTTGTATATGGTTAGACACCAAAAAAGTTATTTAAATAACTATAAGTACTTTTATTTCACATGGGGGGGGGTGGTATATAGGAATCACCATGTCCGTCTGTCCGTCCGTCCCGATAACTTTGTACCGTAGGACTAAGGATGATCGAACCTGGTATCTGGATGCATCATGGGAAGGGGATGTGTCATGTACCAAAATTAGTTCACTGTGACCTTCACTTTGGCTTTGTACCTCTTTGAAAGTAAAACCTTGGCCACTTCGTTTCCGGAGCATAACTTGTGAACCATAGCACCTAGATTTATCAAACCGTACATGTGGATGCATCATGGGAAGGGGCTGTGTCAAGTATCAAAACTAGGTCACTGTGACCTTGACTTTGACCTCTATGATATATAGTAATTAGGACCTAGGATTATTATACCTGTTCAATGGATGCATCATGGGAGGGCAATGTGTTGTGTAGCAAAATTAGGTCACTGTGACCTTGATTTTGACTTGACCTTTGACCTCCGTGATGATAAAACCTTGTTTATCTCAAAATAGTTCAGATCTCCACCACTAAACTATATATTTTCTGATTCCTCATGACAAGACGAGTTGCGTAGCATAAGTGGGGGATCCCCAGAGTCATTCCTCCCCCCTTTCCTCATTTCAGGAGTCTTCAATTATCTACAAACTGGTTCAGGTATATATCGTCGTTATGGTCGTGGAGTCCAAAATGATGGTACCATCGGCAAGGACTTGTCACAAGGAATGTATATGTTGAATATGAAAACCCTAAGTTTAATAGATTTAAAGGTATGGCCAAGGTTTAAGTTTTTGTCTAGGACTATGACATTAGCTCTCCAGATATTCGGTTTTGCGAGCTCAAAATGAACATTAAAAGTAGGAAAAGAAAAAGAAATAAAGATTCCACGGTTGTAGGGTTTTACATACCTGTATTTTCTGTGCAGATACAGCTTAAATGTTGATGAGTTGTAAAAACGGGTAGTACTCACTTCACTGGAGTTGATTGTGTAACGCGTGTAACACAAAAAGCAGGTATGGCTGTGACTAGAAACAAAATGTTATATCAGAAACACTCGTAATGAACCAAACTGTATTCATATTCATAGTTAGAGCATTCGAGTGCAAATGGGCAGCCAAGGCCTCGTCACTTCTTAACCTGCTGCTGTATATGCATATATTGTTCTGAAACTACTATCTTATAAATGGGCGCGCACTGATGAACGAAATATTTGCGGAAAAGATTTTTTCTTTCCATTGTTGGAATCCATCTGGGTTTAACTGTTTAGTCAGTGTGTTCATCAATCATGAACTGGATAAACTAGCAAACTAGTCAATAAATCAAGAAAGTATTGGGTAACAGGGGTTGAAGCGATTGGCATTTGTAGGAAAATTTTACAACTATGAATTATGAAAGTTCTCGTCTGTTTTTAAAGGCAAATTCGACGTTTTATTGCACCATCCTGACAAATCTTTTCTTGATGAATTTGGCAAACAAACTAAACAAAATAAAAAGCGAAGTTAGCTGCGATATATAAAAGAAACTATTCAGAACATTATTTTCAGGCCAATAAATATGTAATCCTTAACTGAAAACAACTGCATTGAGACATTAAATGCTCTTGAAAACAGAAATGTGGAATAACTCGTGTGGTATTAGCTACTCTTTAAGATACTGCAATATCCTAAAAATATTTCAAAAATATTCATACATACCGAGGATCAAGCATTTTTTTATAAGTCATATTCTCAAAATTACAAGTTCAGAAATAACAACACAAACAATGACAATACAAACAATGACAATGCAAGCAATGACAATACAAACGATGACAAGACAAGCAATAACAATACAATCAATAACAAGACAAACAATAACAATACAAACAATGGCGAAGCCGAGTCCCAGAAAGTTAAGCGACACAACTTGCTACATTTATCAATAACAAAATGAAAATTTGGGAAAAAGCCTTCTACCAGAAAACAAATCTTATTTAAAAGCTGAATGCGTGCACTTGTTTACAGTTGTCGATCGTTTTCTTAAGAACAAACAGCAACTCATTATAAACTTGATGTCCCATTTACGATTCACTGAATTCTTTATGAGTAGTAATACCATATTGTAACTACTAATTCCCAACGATAACTAGATGTCGTTTCTTTTGGATGAAACAATTTAAACCGAAGCCCTGTATCACGATAGACATTGTATGTTAATATGTCTGGGACATATGGTATATAAATATGTCTGGGTCGATACTGCTACTGGTGGACTGTTTTCCGAGTGGAAGCCCAGATGTCAGTCCAGAGGAACTGACACAAAATATATTTTCTAATTTCATGTAACAAAAATCTAAAACTATGGAGTATCTCTCTCATACATAGATCAGATTACAAAATAGTTAGAAGCCGGTGTGGCCTAGTGAATAAGATGCTCGGCTCGTGATCGAGAGGTCCCGGGTTTGACTCCCGCCCTGGGGCGCACCGATGTTCTGTGATGAGACGGTAAAAATCGAGGTCCCGTGTCACGGTATGCGTGGCACGTAAAGGATCCCTCACTGCTTCGGATGGGTCCGTTGCAAAGGTATAAATTTGTATGCAATGCATCGGGCTGATGCCGTCATAATATACGTGAAATAATCGTGGAGTGACGTAAAACAATATTCATTCAACCAATCAACATAATATTTTGCTCCTCAAATATGTATACTTTAGATTTCCATTGTTTCCATTATATATGTATATGCATACTGCATTTGTATATGGTTAGACACCAAAAAAGTTATTTAAATAACTATAAGTACTTTTATTTCACATGGGGGGGGGGGGGTGGTATATAGGAATCACCATGTCCGTCTGTCCGTCCGTCCCGATAACTTTTGTACCGTAGGACTAAGGATGATCGAACCTGGTATGTGGATGCATCATGGGAAGGGGATGTGTCATGTACCAAAATTAGGTCACTGTGACCTTCACCTTGGCTTTGGACCTCTTTGAAAGTAAAACCTGGGCCACTTCGTGTCCGGAGGATAATTTTTGAACCATAGCACCTAGATTTATCAAATCATACATGTGATGATGCATCATGGAAAGGGGTTGTGTCAAGTATCGAAACTAGGTCACTGTGACCTTGACCTCTATGACATATAGTAATTAGGACCTAGGATTATTATACCTGTTCAATGCATGTATCATGGGAGGGCAATGTGTTGTGTACCAAAATTAGGTCACTGTGACCTTCATTTTGACTTAAGCTTTGACCTCCGTGATGGTAAAACCTTGTTTATCTCAAAATAGTTCAGATCCCCACCACTATACTATATATTTTCTGATTCCTCATGACAAGACGAGTTGCATAGCATAAGTTGGGGATCCCCAGAGTCAATCCTCCCCTTCCTCATTTCAGGATTCTTCAATTATCTACAAACTGGTTCAGATCCCCACCCCTAAACCATATATTTTATTTCTCATGACAAAACAAATTGTATTGTAAAATTTGGAGTTCCTATGGTCATTTCAGGAATTTTCAAAAATCTAAAAATAGTTAAGATACCTACTCCTAAACCATATATTTTCAAACCAGGTATGTGGATGTGGATATATTGTGGGAAAGCGATGTGTCATGTACCAGAACTAGGTAACTGTGACCTTGACTTTGACCTTTAACTTCTATGATAGTAAAGAGCACCTAGGATTATTCTACCTGTTCTATAGATGCATCATGGGTTGTCATAAAGGGATGAATTATTGCATGTCTCCACTTTGTTGTCATCCTAAGTGTCATAAAAAGTAGAACTAATATCTACTATAAGTGTGGTAAATTTGTATTACCATTGATATATGTAAACTACTTTTATGTTTCAATTATTTGTAGGTTAGATGAACATCTTCGTGCATCCATCATTTCCCATGTTGACCCCCCCCCTCCTTTCATAAATACACCGGTAAAACGTATGAAAATATTAATCATATTGGCATCTTTCTTCTTAAATTTAATGTACTATTAAAAATATTTAAAATATTTAAGATTTTGTTTTAGGCAGGTAATGTACAAAATACAAAGTATATTAACAATGACTGATCAGAAAACTATTTGACAAATCACTTGACTAGCAGTGAATAACACATACTGTATAACTTGCACTGAGCGAAATTTCACAATCGTACATGTATAATCCACACTTTAATGATCACTGATGATCATCTCTGAAAATTTAAAAGTGAAATATTATAGCCCTGTCTCTAATGGTTTTAAAATTATAATTCAGGTTCAAAGTTTTGTCTAAGTAAGTCAATCTTCAAGGTCAAATTGAAAACGGAAAAAGATTTGATACTAATGAAAAGTTTTGTTTTTTAAGTTTTTAAAGAATGTCAAACTACAAGATCGGGGTCAAAATGTCAAACTGTTGAAAGCTAATGAAAGGTCTTGGCACAACAAATACACATGTGAAACATAAAATTCCTGTCTCTAATGGTTCCAAAACTATGATACATGTTAAAGCTTTTTGTCTACGGACAATGATAACGTCGACATGGTATGGCAAAAGCTCTCCTGGTGAGCTAAAATGCAGTAATCCTGGCATTACGTCATTTGCAAATTCATGTTTTGGAGAGATTATTGCAATAATTTGAAATCTGATTTTTCATTACTACCATTTGACGTTAAAGATATTTTTGGACTGTAACAACTGGGTGGTGAGACCATGTTACGGTTATCAGCAGAGTGTTACTTCGAAAGATCATAGAACATATCAAGAAAGAAAAAGACAGACACTCAGAAAGGAGCAAGGACGATTTCGATCTATTTGTGAAGAAGCAAAGGAATCGAGAGCATTTGAGAATACTACGACTCGGTTCGCAAAGAAAGTCTATGGACCAATGGACGTTTGATAAACAATGGAATCATAGGCAAGAAAAGTAATGCAGTAACAGGAATACACTAAGAAATTGAGTGCTCGGTCATATAGAAAAAGAAAATATAGGAATAGTTGTAGATAAAAAGCTGTGTAACAATGGTTTTGTTTTGTATAGTTTTCTTTTCATCCTTGCAATAGACTCGGTAATGAAAAAGAAAATTGTGAGAAAAGGAGTAAGATGGGACTTTACTAAATCATTAGACGACAATGAGTTTTTTGCTGATGTTATAGCTGTGATATCTTCCAAGTTCCAAGATTTAGGTTAGAATAACAAAAACATGATTGCAAAGTCTACAAGAGTTGGGTTTAAACTGAATTCTAAAAAAAGTAAGACACTAAGAATAGAGTAAATAGAGAATGTGAGCAAATTAATTTACTTAAGAGCAATAATAAACAAAGCAGGTGAATGAGATAAGGACATTACAAAAGGCACGAGGACATAAAATCATCTAATTAAGTAGTCCTGGATGTGGACCATTGACAATAACAAAGACGGACGAAAAAATCTAGGAACGAAAAACGTGCCTAAGAAAATATTGCGAATTAGATGGTAGCAGCGAGTTACGAATGAAAGAATGAAAGAGTGATTGAAAAAATCTTGATTGAACTACATCAGCTGGTTAGAAAGGGTGAAACTGGCTTGGGTACATCATTAGGAGAGAAGAAATAGACGACAGCAACACAGAACGTTGGAGGCAGCCTGAAGGAAAAGGAACAAAAGAAAGTCCTATAGTCACACGTCAGAGAACAATGGAGAAAGAAACACAGCCAGATGAACAAACTGTAACAAGACCAAAGATATAAAAGGAAAAGGTGTCACGATCGTGTCGCGGTTTTTTTTTTTTAATTTGAAGTTAATTAGTAATTTGATTATCTGAAATCTAAATCATTCAAGTGAAATGGATTGCCAAATTTTGGATTTTTTAAACAAAATTATTACAAAAAAGGTTTAGATATTATTCTGCCATTGAAGTTTGCAGGGCAAGCAGAACATAGGAATATTTATCATAGTAAGTAGCAGCATTTCTTATAGTATTTGCGCAGGTATATTCCCTTCGGCTCTTGTGATCTATTAGAAGTTGACCTACCCGGCAATTCACCAGATGCAAACCTCAAATGTATAACAGTATCGCAGCGGAGACATAGAAAAGAAAGCAAACATGTATTTGTGAAACACGAATGCCCCCAGCGGCAACAAAATTTAAATAGGGCAGATTTTGCAATGTTCCTTATCTTGTTTACATCCCATCCATAGAAATATGCATGTGAAAAATAAAAGCCATATCTCTTACGATTCAAAATAAGTATACAATATTAAAAGTATTGAAATGTAGGTCAAAGGTCAAGGTCACAAGGTAAAAAATCATTGTCGATAAAATTTATTGTCACTAGAAATACGCATGCGAATTTGCAAAGCCTTACCTCTTACCAATAAAAAGTTATAACTAATATTAAAGTTCTTGAAATGTAAGTCACGGTCAAATTCACGAGGTAATTTGAAAGGGCTTTATTAGTTAAGGTGAAAGTTAAAGTTGACAGACAGACAAACAAACAAATAGAGAGGCAGGCAGACAGGACAAAAATATGCACCAGTATATTGGTTCAGGGACTTGAAACATGAGAAACATGTACAGAAATCATTTTATATATACTGACATAATTCTGGAAATGAGAACTCATTCCAATCATGTGACCTTATCACTTATCTTTACAGGTACATGTATAGTATGTGTGCAAGCTCACCACAACACATGCAGAAAAAGACTTGTTAAACATAGCTGATAAGTGAAGTAAAACACATACACAACCAAACTCATGAGAGATAATATTTTTCTTAGAAAAAAAGATATAAAGATATCAATAAGGAGTTCGTGTGATTAGTTCATTGTGTATTTTTACAACAAATGGAAGTTTTCGTTGTATTTTTTCAAAAAGATGTAGGGACTAACAATAAAAATGCCATTGCACTAGGTATGTAAATTTCACGGAAGGGCGAAGGACAATATGTTTGTATGGATCTTTTTTCAATACTTTGGTATGTTTTTGTTGTTGTTATTGTTGATGTTTTGTTTTCCAGTTAAGAGTTACAAGTTTAGCCCTGCCGCTTTATCAGACTCATCTGCGCAACTGTTACCGCTCTCATAAAGAAATTAAGGAACCTTCCATAAGGGTTACTTTGTCAATCAAATGCTATAAATACCTAGTAATTCTAATCAGAAAATTTCTTTTCATTTCGATTTGTTTACTTTAGTTTCTACGTGATTTCGTTTCTTTTCGATTTCTTTCATTTCGTTTCGTTTGATTTGTTTCATTTCGTTTCGATTTTTGTTTTCGTTTCATTTTGATTTTTGCGGGGTTTTTTTTTTGTTTATTTCGGTTATGTTTCGCACTTTATAGTGATCCCATAATGTTAACTGATATCATCTGTTTTTATCAATATAAATAAATAAACCATTCAAATGGGTTTAATTATTGGGTACAATATTTCTGTTTTACAGTGACTGTAACGCATCGGAATAATCTAAACTATCTAACAACTAACAACTTCATGAAGATGAAGACTTTGACTCTGAAAGTAAAATGAAAAGAAGAAGAAGAAGAAGAAGAAGAAGAAGAAGAAGAAGAAGAAGAAGAAGAAGAAGAAGAAGAAGAAGAAGAAGAAGAAAATAAAACAAAATAAAGAAATTTGAGAAAAATGATAATTCAAGAAAAAAATCTCGAAAGTGAAGATTGACATCAATTTGATAACAATAACAGCAATAATATATGTTCAAGAGATAATGCATACTGCACTCACTGTTTCTTCGACTGAAAAGACCTCTCTGAAAACGCAAACAAACAATCACGGAAGAGCTTTGTTAATACAGATTACTTTCATTTTCACTTCTTCTGTTATATAGGTATGACCTTTCACAAGCAGATGTAGTTAAGGGAAAAACAATTTTAATATAACATAATATATGGTAAATTGGTAAATTCTTTCAGAATGAGAAGGCCTGGATATAGTTTATGTTATCTTTTTGTCTACACAAAGATTAAAGCTGGCCTCTCACTATAAAAGGCAGAGGTGTTTCGATTTTTTTTACGGGAGCGAAGTTGACCTAGGTCGACCTCACTCCCGTATGTTTTATGAATATTAAATGAATCTCTGACCCAAATGCTCGAACAAGGGCCCTCGCCTACAGTATATAAGAAAAAGGCGGATTTATTCAACCGTGACATATGTTCGAAGACACGACAAAGGCAACATGGCGTCGTAAACAGTAGTACATGTAATTATCTTTATATATTTCATTTTTCCCTTCATTTTCGAAGTAACTTACATAAATAATACACAGTTAGTAGCTGTAATGTTGTATGCATTTTGCCATGGAAAAGGCCACCCATCTACCATCCGTAACGAAAATAAACAAAAGTTGAACGAACAAATTATATTACACGTACTAGTTATTTAGATATTGTAATATGACTAGGTATGGCATATATCATAATGTACAAATAGTACCGTGTGTTCATTTGTACTCGTAAAGAACCCACCGTCTCCATGCAAATGTATAAAGTTAAATGGGATATAGGTAATTTGAAAACTTCCAATATTCGGGTAATATTGTCCTTTTTCCAAATTACAAGAGCCAAGGGCCAATGAAGCGATTTTGAATGAAAAAAAGGAGGGGGTTACCGAGGGGTAAAGAGAAAGAAAAAATTTTTATAAAAATAATATATTAATTAGAAATGATATAAATGGTGTTCGTTGTTATGTATTCGACTTCACATAGGTCCTCATTCATAATATTATATATATATAACCCTGTATTTGAGGATCACCTCAACATCATATATCCAAAGGAACTCGAGGTAAAAGATACTACAAAGAGCGCATCTTCTGCTTCATACCTCGATATACTGCTATCAATTAGTGACGATGGTTCATTAATAACCTCTCTTTATGACAGACGTGACGATTTCAATTTCATTATTACCAACTTCCCTTTTCTGAGTAGCAGCATACATTCCTCTCCCGTATATGGCGTCTTCAGTTCACAACTTATACGCTATGCCAGGGCATGCTCTAAATACGAAAATGTCGTCCTGAGAGCGAGGCTTCTTGCCACGAAATTACTATCGCAAGAATATATTGAGGAAAGTTTGAAATTGTCACTGAGGAAGTTCTATAGTCGTTATAGGGATCTATTGCAATTCCAGATTCCTCTTTCAAGAATGTTAACCGATATTTTGGACCTGACCATACAAAATAACCATCTTAACTTTTTGACTATACTTGATTTGACATAATACGTATATACATGTATATACGGATATTTGTTCACCTGCGTTTCCGACACCGGAATTTCAGGCAGGCACTATTTTTTGCCTTGAATGGGAAATTTGACCCCGTGTTTCTGTCTCCTTCGTATGTTCATGCGTGTATATTTATGTATTTACCTCCTCGATTTTAAAAGTTGTTGCAGGACTTTTGGGACAGATGTTGCATGCAACCAGGGGACGCTTACTCCTCCCGGGCACCTGGTCTCACCTCGATTTTATTGGGGTTCGCCTTTGTCTGAATATGACAATAAACACGATATTGTCCCCTTTGTTCCATAGATTATGAAATGTGGTTTACCTCTCGGTACTTCTTCGTTTTTACATTATACAATACCGAGCGGAAATTCCTACCCACCCCACCCCCACCCCCCAAATAAATAAATAAATAAAAGAAAAGAATAAATGAAAACATTATATGTTGTTTGAAGAACAGAAGGCATTTTCCTTCTCTCCAGCATTTCTGTCTTTGTAAATGTAAAAACATTTATAGTCGAACACTCTGAATTAAAGAAAGTGTCTGTGGAAATGCTGTATTCTAATTCCGAATTTCATTTTATTTATGAGGGGGTGTGGGAAAGAGAAGAAATGAGGGAAGGGGTGGGATGCTGGGAAGAGGTGATGTGAGTGAACTTAGGAGAATGCCGTCCGGGCAGAATATGGATTGGTTGGTTGATTGGTGCTTTAGGTCGCTTAGGTAAGGTTTTTCAACAAATTGTCGGCATTCCAATGGGCACTAACTGTGCTCCGCTTCTTGCTGACATATTCCTTTACTCATACGAAGCTGAGTTCATTCAGTCTTTGCTTTCGCAAGGAAAAAAAAACCAATTGGCTCTTGGCTTCAATTTTACTTACAGCTATATAGATGAATTGCTTTCAATTAATAATCCTTCATTCGCGAATTACCTTAGCATCATCTATCCAAGTGAACTGGAGGTCAAAGAAACCACAGAAAATAGTAATTCTACTTCGTATTTAGATATTATGTTGTCTTGCGACATTAATGGTCAATTGAACACCTCACTCTATGACAAACGTGACAATTTCAATTTCGCTATCACAAACTTTCCTTTCATAAGTAGCAACATTCCATCATCGCCCGCATATCTCAGTTAATACGTTATTCCAGAGCATGTTCAAATTACAATGACTTTGTTCTGAGGGCTGGGCGACTTTCAGTTAAGCTGCTCAACCAGGGTTATGTATGTGCTAGACTAGCAACGTCACTGAGGAAGTTCTACGGTCGTTACGAGACTCTAATTACTCCATATGATATCTCGTTATCCAGACTTATATGACGGGTGTTGCTAGCAAGCAGGAGATGCTCACTCTCCCCGGGCACCTGATCTCACTCCATCACAGGGGTTCACGTATGCTCTTCAAGTAGACATATTTGGTTGTTTTCCATTTGTTTTTCATTTTCACTGATTTTGTATGTCCTATGCTTTCATGATTTTTGGACTTGTGGTTTGGATTTATCCATCATCTTTGCATTTCAACAATATTTCAGTTATATTGCGACATGGAAGCAGGAGGTGACCAATCTCTTAAACCTAGTGGCGCAACCGGAGAATCGAACCCGGATCGTCGGTACCATAAGCCAAGGGCTTAACCACTTCACCAAGCCTGCCCCCAGTATATGGAAGACGGATTTAAAGGATAAGGCAAGAAACGTAAATGTTTAGGAAGAAAAATCCTTTTACCTCTCCTATACACTGTGGTGGATTATGTTATGAAATGTGATATGAAATATATGTTTACATTATACATGTAGACATGCATCCGCATTGTGTAATACCAGTCAAAAAATGAAATAATAGACACATAACTAAATTGTCGTAAAGAAATTGAAAAAAAAATGTAAATAAATGAATTCGTCTAGTGCTGTAAATGTTAAATATCGATGTACTGTGCATAGTGAGAACATAGTTTTCATACATTTTGTACAGCCATGTTGACCGTCCCTGCAGGTATCCGCCTCTTAAATGTCACGGTTTGTCGATTTGACATTTCTTTTATATGGTGAGCGAGAGCATTTAGGTCAAACCTTTATTTAGTATTCATTAAATATACGGGAGCGAGGTAGACTTAAATCGACCTCGTTCCCGCAAAAAATATTTCGAAACACTTCGACTTTTTATTGAGAGAGGCCAGCTTACAGTTTTAAACTTCATGGTACCTTACATATTTGAAGTAGTATTTAAGATACGAGCGCTTGTCGATATGAATGCAATATTATACAGTGACGTTTTTATCCATCATCTTTACATTTAATTAATTCCAATTTGATATTTTACACGTTCTTTTGGACATTTCGTTTGTTTGTTTGTTTTGGAGGGTGGGTTTTTTGTTTTGTTTGTTTTCGTTTTTGTTTGACAACTATCTATTTTCATTCATGAGAATTTTTATTCCATGGAGAACATACAACTGCACAAGTTCTTCTCTAATATGTGTCCATATTTAAGACAAGAATACACTTGTACCTCATGTGAATTTATTTTATGGAATAGAGTCAATTGCACAAGTTGTGTGTTCGTGTTCGAATAATTGCTTTGTCGTTTACCATCTGAGATAAAATAGCAAGGTAACATGGTGACGCCAGAAGACTTTACCCTGGTTCCAATTAAATTCGAAATAAGACCACAATCGGCAAAGTTGTCGAAATGCGCATATGGTGCACAAAAAAAGTCCGAAAGTAAGTCGTGATATTAGCAGCAAATGAACCTGTAGTAAATGCAGGGTCGTAAAGGGGTTGCGTTTCGTAACGTTTAAAACTCGGTCCATTATCAGCCAAACCTTGGGAACAGGAAAGACCGCTCCCTAATTATTGCGACTCATAAATGATAAATATATACATGGCTCAATGTTTTGTAGTGCAGAGACAATAACATTTGTGGCTACATTTGACAACATGAAATAAGATATACCATTCCGTATTTAGTTCCTTAGTATATACAGATCAGTACAAGTACATGTCCATTACATAATTATGTATATTGTAAGACAGCAAAAATAAGAAATATAGTATATACTTATACACGTAGTTGGGTTTGTCTTACATTTGGATTATGAATAAGTTACTGTAACAAAAGTATTTTTGATGACGTAATGATGTATATAAACAGGAAATGATATCTGATGTACAAAATAAACATCTTATTGAAAAATCGTTTAATCGGTATTACTAAGCCATTATTGCCCGCTTATAGCATATAACACGTATGAAAAATTCATTGAAATATTTGGATCATTAGTGTAACTATTGGTTGATCCACTATGTATCACTTGATACAAAGAAATAAGTAATTGAACTGAACATACATACATACATACATACATACATACATACATACATACATATTAATGAGTCGGTATGTAGGTTGTGTGTATGTTGGATTTGGGAGTGTGGTTGTGTGTTTTATATTTCTGTTGCTTGAGCTGAAGGTTCAATTCAAATTTTAAATTTTCACACTTATAATATTTACTTTTATTTTTAAATTTTCACACTTATAATATTTACTTTTAATTTTAATTTTTCACACTTATAATATTTACTTTTATTTTTAAATTTTCACACTTATAATATTTACTTTTATTTTTAAATTTTCACACTTATAATATTTACTTTTAATTTTAATTTTTCACACTTATAATATTTACTTTTAATTGGATTAGGTGAAGATTAGTACGTGTAACATTTGCAATGGCATCTAGTAGATTCTACGCTTCCGGTTTTTCCCCTAAAAATCAGTATTATCAGAATATGTCTGTATGCTTTAAGAATGTATATTTTTAGGGAAAAAATTGAATTGAATATAGTTATAATGATTGTTAATGTGGTATAATTTATTTCTTTTGTTTAAGCTGTTCACAAGGTTTACAAACATAACTTAATTCTAGACTTGATTAAGTGATTCTGCTTAACATATAGCATCACATTCACTACCAGTCACCGTAAAATCGGACAGAAACACACACTGCATCTTCAAAAGTACAGCATAAGTGTTAAGGTTTGTGACCCATCAGAATGAATATAGGCCATTTTATAGTCACTGTATCGCTCCTTCTTGGACAGATACCATTTAATCTACAATAAAAAATATTGATCTGATACAGTATCAGTTCTATTTCATCAAATATTCCGCTTTAAGCAATACATAATGGTAGATCAAATTTGAAATGCTCCTCCACCTCTTTTCCTCTAAAACTCGTAGGTGAACTAAATTCAGTACTAAGAAGAAAGATAATAATTGAATCATATTAACCTGTTTCCTTTGAAAGTTTTAGTACTATGATATATTTGATATGTTTAGGATATTTCAGTTTACAAAAAGACCACTGTGCATGTATTATAGGACTATGCTAATGACATGTATAATGTATTGTGTTATGCATAACGCCTACATACTGGCGAGTGTTTTGCATATAAATACTAATTCAAACATACAGCAGCGTAGTAGACCCAAAAATTGCGTATTCTAAAATTGGTGAGGGTTCACTTTGGACCAAGGCCAACGCCCAATTCCTCACCTCTTTTCTCCCTCCAAAGAGCGATCCTAATTTAAAAATCATATTATATATAGATAAAAGTAACACTGCCGTTAAAAATCCAATATACTGTATAACTGTATACTTATGCAAAATTTTGTATTTTCATTTGCGAATAGATCGCCATACCACAAGAGTGCAGAAGATGACAGTATCGTACCAATAGCACATAATGTACATAATAGTCTCATATTGTACATAGTACAAAATTTATTAATGACAAACAGCAACACTAATTCTAAGAAAAATCACGTGACAATTTGTACACAACACGCTGTAAAACTTGAATGAAAATGCACCATCATTTGATCATGTGAATTTTGCCACAAAAAAAAAAAAAAAAAAAAAAAATACCACCATACACATCTTGATTCACATAATCCCCATGCCTCGTCTATACTGCACACTAAAAATTGCACTTTAATGATCGTGTGTTCATCATTCTTGTAAACTTACAATTCTTAATTTTGTTACTCACTTCTTTGCTAGTGTATCTAATTCTGAGGAATCCGGATGCAATTTCAGAAGTTTTTGCCAAGCTGACCAGCTAGAAACGAAACCCAGGACGTCATCTATAGTCCATTCTTTCCTCATTTCTAGAGTGTCATTTCTGTAATGTCGTACATATCAGATTTATTACTGTTTATTATCATTTATTATTAGTTGTTTAGGTTCGACTTTTTTGTAGTAATAATCAAACAACAACAAAAAATAGGTATGATAATGTAATGATAAAAAGTATGATAATGCCATATATTCACAATGCACGTAATAAAGCCTTTCCACCAAGAAGTAGTTAAAGTTTGTTTATGTTAATATATGAAATGTATAAATAAACAAAAACTAAATCACGTGAATACAATGAACAAAATGCGATGACCATGACATTACGTGACTTGAAAATCCATGCTTGGGAGAAATTATTGCAACAAATTGAAATCTGTTTTGCAGATAAAGACTTGTGTAAAAGGTGTTTTGTAATGTCTTGGTTTCTTTTTCTACTAGCAACAGGCTGCGTAAAAAGGAAAATATTGAGAATAGGAAACAGATAGCACTTTACTTTATCATTATAGTATCTGGGTTTGGCTGAAGAAAAGCTTTAATGTTGTCCAAGTTCCAGGGTTTAAGTGATAATACCAAAACAATGACTGCAGAGGTTTCAAGAATAGGGTAAAAGCTGAATGCTTAGAAATGTAAAATAAAAGGAGCGGAGATTACAGAAGAAAGGGCAAAAAAGACAATAATCAAAAATCCATCTATGTAAGTAAGATCTGTCCTGCTACATGGATGTGAAAGATGGAAGAAAAAACTATTTTGATATATTTCACAAAAAGAACCCTAAAATAATGAGAACTAGATGGCAGCAGAATTTCCAATGAACTAGTAATGGAAATATCTGGAATGAACAACATTAGCAGTGAGGTGGGAAAGAGAGGGTGGAAGTGGATTGGGCTCATTTTCAGGACGGCGTAAAATTCCTAGAGGAGATGAGAGAAGACAGAAACTGCTAGCCAAAATAATAATAAAAACAGATGGGACGAGAGCTTGGCAGTATTATAAGTCAGCTCGCGTGGAAAAAAT